>OU744318.1:46787335-46999391 GCA_916610145.1 Eristalis arbustorum
CCAATTAAATTGTTTAAAATTTGAAAATAAAAACGAATTTTTTCCTTCGCCACGGCTATTTGGCCATGATTATATTTTTTCTTGTTTCACAAGTGTAAGTGTTGGCCAAGAAAAGTGAATCAGCAAAACCCTTTCCCATAAGAGAAAGCATTAGTTGATATAATTAGCACCACAATGTGTGTGTTCATCTCTCCCTCTTCGTTCATCTTCCACGCATTCGTCAGATCATACTCGAATGTCTGTCATTTCACTTTATATATTCTCCATATGTACATAACCTGGATAGATCTTAATGTATGATTTCTCTTAAACTGCCAAACCAAACCCTATGTCATTAGTGTGTAAACAAATTCTTTTAGGAATTGGTCCCGCGTGTTATTGTTTGAAGCAAGTGCTACAAAATGTTACAAGGTAAGTGAATTCTTTTTCGTTTTCAATAACGTCTGTGTTGACATAAGGTCGAAATATTCTGACTTGCGTAAGGCAGTTCATGGTTTTTCTAAAGACTTTTGGAAACAACTGAATTAACTTAGTGTGTCTACGGAAAAGAAAAACAAAATAGGCAACAGGGGGCAGGTTGGTAAACACGAACGTAAATGAATGGAACTCAATTAGCAAGGGGGATGCGTTGTTTCTAAAAGAATAGGAATTGCTAACTGGATGACGCAGTACACCCAGAGGATTCAAATGCACATTTGGTGGCCTATTGCGGACTGAACAGAACGGCTGTATTTTGTAAATTAACTATACGTTTTCTGGTGCACAAAGAGTGGATATCTTAAAGTGATGTCAGTCAATTTAAGATTTTTGACAAAAATATATTGTCCTTTACAATATTTGCATCCTCAAACTTTCGAAATATTTATTCAAGACTTGGATTAGTATTTTTAAGGAAGTTGCGTCTGTCATGTTTAATACTTAACCCATCATTACGGTTTTCTCAGAAAACATTTATTAATGAATAAATACTCAATAAAATCAAATGATTGCTTACAGTTTGCAGTATTAAATGAGATGCCGAAGACTGACAAAAGGATGTGTTCTGATTTTCCAGGAATACCCTGCAGTGCATTTATGATAAATTTGTATGTATGATTGTTCTGTTGCAATCCATAATCAAGTATTTCCATTAACTCGAAAAAAATTAATGCTTAACAAAGGAGTAAGTGTGCAACTCTGATTGCATTGTGTGAACAAAAACAACAAAAAGAAAATAGTGGTTATCAGGAAAAGAATACTGTATTCATTTTTCTTTTGTATTTTTTCTTCACATATTTCTGAGAATTAATGTATACTTCCGGACGCACAACATATTCGACGTTTAACTCTTCCATTGTGAGAACAGCATTGACACGAAAAGTCATGTCAAACGGATGCAAGTGTGTCACCAGTTTCAGGGCGCTTTAATGTTAAAGCATGTAATGGGTTCAATTTAATAAATTGAATGAAACACTTGTGCGTTTTTTTCTCGATCAGTTATTTTTTATTCCGAAACACTTCTCTATTTATCATTACAGTCGAGCACACATAAATGAATTGACGAGAATCCGGAATGTCGATTTCAATTAATCGGGGTTTGCATTCAAGCGGGCCTCAGATAGGTGAAAAAAGTTTTTATTTATTCAAATAATTTCGTGGATCCAAAAATTTGTCAACCCTACTGTAAGCTCCAGTAAGTGCGCGTTTTATGGATATATTCTGATTTCGTGCAGGAACATTACGCATCTCACCACCATCGAACTGTTTAAAAATTGTATGTTTGTTTGGATAGACACACTTTTGTTTTTCTTAGAATCATGCTCGCATTAATGTCTGATAATTTGTCTGTAATTTCACTTTTCATTTAATCCACTTTATACACATAATTACTTTTGGCGCTGGAATATTTTGAATTAGGGGCTTACTAGCCAATGTTTTTGCAAGCAGTGCATAGCAGATACAGTTTGTTTGAATATCAAAACATTGAAACAATCAGAAAATGTGCTGTCAGAATTAATGTTTGCCACTATGAGAGGTGAACTTCAATCCCGAACTTCATAAAACATAACTCTATGAAACTCTAAGAAAAGTAATACATTTTTCTGATTTTCTTTAAAGGGAGCAGTTTATATATTTATATGAAATCTGTGAAAACATTCATAGATAGATTATATTTTCATTAAATTGGGTTTTTCAACTAAACGAGTTTCAAATAAGGAGGTTCGACTGTATTCGATTATATTTATCCTACTCTAAATCAGCCGTAAATTATTCTCCTGTGCCTGTCTCTATTTACTACAACACTACTTAGATCACACATGTCTCTGGGATACTATTGAATGTTCGATTAGATTTTGGTAAGTTTTTTTCCTGTTCATTCAATAGCTAACAGCATGTTTTGTTCAATATATTTATGCCAATCTCAAACATGATATGAAGAATTTGATTTCGCCGATGGAAACTTTTGGTCCAAGTTCCCCACAAATTACGATTTTATAAACATAATTGTGCCGACATTTAAAAAATCAAAGAAAATATCTTTAATGTGATTAAGGTAAGGATTACAAAGTTTAGACCTTTGAACCATAAAGACATTAGCAACTGCACCCAACTTCGTCGGCTGTAATGAGAAATCTAAAAATATGTACATCAAAAGAAAACTGAGTAGTTTTCGCCGAATACTCCTTTGCCAAAATAAATCTATGAGCGTCTGTAAGTTAAAAGATAATTTCATTTTTGAGAATTTGACATTCAAAAAAGTTGGCTAATGTCCGGGCAATGATACAAAGAGACAGGTATAGAACATTAAAGTTTGTAGCTCATAACTTTTGGGTAGTTTACTAATAAAAAATTTCATTCATGTTCCTTAATTATGTTGAATGGGATATATGTTTTAAACATATACACTCTTGATGAAATGAATCTTTTATTAAATTGGCGTTTTTTTGGTTCCTTGAAAATTTTTCGATAAATTGGAGAAATACCGTGTGTATATCTACATACATACACTCGTTAATAGGAACCGATTGTGCTGGCTTCCTTCGCAACACGCTATATGTAAATTGATGTAGACGAGGCGACCTTCCGATAATTTGAACCATTTCATTGAATAACAGTAGAGTCACGTTTTTTATAAACAGAACAAGCTTGTTTTTTACATAATGCAGTTTGCAGTTGGCTGTTACTTATGGCGTGTGTAGTTTTGGAAAAATGAAACACTTATTGAGGCAGTGGAGACAGAAGGTGGAGCTTCGAACAAAGACGTATTCTTCTTGGACGTAGGAAATGTACCGGAAAGGCTTGGTGAGACTAGAGGACAAAACAAAACAGTTGATAGAGAAAGTGTAGATAGTACAGCTTGCTTAGAGTGGGAGGAAGAACTACATCTCTTGCTGGAATACTCTGATGTGATATTTTCAACACGGATGAGAACTGTTCTTTTTTAAAGGTCTGCCCTACCTAAAGCAATTATAGCAATATTGTTAAAATTTAACATGAATGGATCTGAAATCACTACCTGTATCTTACCGCTCAAACAAAAATTGTGAATGACAGCTGGATTATTTAATGATTGGATTCGAAATTTGAATAGTTTGTTTCCTACATTTTGTCCCTCCTTAAACGTCTCTTAAGCAACACCCTTAGATTGAATCATACGAAATCTTAAAACGTTCTATAGCAAAGAAGTTACGCAGCCCTTAACAGGCCTGAAGAAATGTCACCCCATCAACATTTTTCAACTGTTTCACGAAATGTGCATTTCATAAAGGCACACCGATCAAACACTTAGTGGAACCTGTTTACATTTGTGTTGGAATCTTCCTTCCGAGCAAAGAGATTCGACTTTCGAGGGCTATGTACATACGTTTTGATGATGACCTAGTAATACATGGTCTTCTGTGTAATATTGAAATTCTGTCGGATTCGGTTGAGACCGCGAGTTCAATCACTCAAAAAAATATCATATTTTAAAAAAAAAATGAATTCCAAAATTTTTCCTCAAAATTGTTTTTTACTATTCTTTCCTTATTTATGCGACTTTATTAATATGTACATACATAAAATGATTTTTGAAAATAAATGATCTCGTTAATTTGAAATGATAACTTGAATAAAACTATCAATAATTTTGAATTTTATGCCAGGTCCCCGCAGATTCAATTCATCGATTGAATCAAATCATCGTTCAATTCATGTAGTGGATTTGCTTTTCAATAGAACGACGAAAAATTATTCGCATCGCGGTTGTAGCATATCTTTTAGTCTTATTGATCATTCTGTATTTTTTGCTGCGTTTGGATCGGCAAAATAGCTTAAATTGCTACTGTCGGCGTAATAAGCTTCACTTCATTAGTATTGTGGAGTGGATTATTGAAAAAAAAATATTGTTAAGCCTTGATATAACACGTATTATGACAAGAAATGCATGGTAGACTAGATAAAAGGAAGCACAGTTTAAATCAAGCTAAGGAATTAATCACACCTAATCTCTGGCGGTGCCTCGTACGAAAACAAAATAATTTTCACGGCCCACATCTCTGGAGTCACTGGTAATGCTCGATGAGTATTTCTGAGTTGAAAAAACTCAAACTGGGCCGGTTAGAGTTGGTACAAGACTGAAGCTCCCTTCCATTCATTAGAGAATAATGTCATGCATAACAGATAGCTGAGAAGCTATATTTGCCCTTCTACGGGTTGGATTAATAATAGTTAATATTAGGAATTAATAAATACAAGGACAAAAGGTAAGCCTTTTCAATTTAGTTGGACATGGATATATTTTAGAGTTAAAATATTTAGGAATTTAACAACTACCCACATTCACCACAATTCCTTCGCACTATTATTTGTATCAACAAATTTAATAAGATTACATTTAGATCTTTTTAAGATGATAGTTATATTTGTCGAGCTACACCGCTCAACAACCACTGATGTTGTCTGCCACTATTGGAGTGCACCTGCAATTTATACCGAGACTGAACTATGAAGATTTCAATTTTAGTCTCTAACTGACTCCGGCAGTGACCGACAGACAGTCTAGAGTCCAATCTAGACACTCAGGGTAGACGTCGACGAACCTACCGTCCATTCCAAAGTACACCGACTTAGCGAAATAAAATAAGAAACAAAAAACATTAAGTTCGTCAATAAAGTTCACCGGTACCCTGTATGACCAATAAAAAACTGACCACTTCGATTTTCAACTTTCGAGAATAAAATCTACGCACTGATTCCCAAACTGGACTGAACAATTAGTTTTCTGTTACATTGAGAAGACATTTACAGTGGAATCTCCCCATGTCGAATCGTCGTGGGATCTCAAAATATGGTGGAATTAAGGAGTTGTTTTTTGCATACAATTCATTCAATTCATGTAGTGGATTTGCTTTTCAATAGAACGACGAAAAATTATTCGCATCGCGGTTGTAGCATATCTTTTAGTCTTATTGATCATTCTGTATTTTTTGCTGCGTTTGGATCGGCAAAATAGCTTAAATTGCTACTGTCGGCGTAATAAGCTTCACTTCATTAGTATTGTGGAGTGGATTATTGAAAAAAAAATATTGTTAAGCCTTGATATAACACGTATTATGACAAGAAATGCATGGTAGACTAGATAAAAGGAAGCACAGTTTAAATCAAGCTAAGGAATTAATCACACCTAATCTCTGGCGGTGCCTCGTACGAAAACAAAATAATTTTCACGGCCCACGTGTCTGGAGTCACTGGTAATGCTCGATGAGTATTTCTGAGTTGAAAAAACTCAAGCTGGGCCGGTCAGAGTTGGTACAAGACTGAAGCTCCCTTCCATTCATTAGAGAATAATGTCATGCATAACAGATAGCTGAGAAGCTATATTTGCCCTTCTACGGGTTGGATTAATAATAGTTAATATTAGGAATTAATAAATACAAGGACAAAAGGTAAGCCTTTTCAATTTAGTTGGACATGGATATATTTTAGAGTTAAAATATTTAGGAATTTAACAACTACCCACATTCACCACAATTCCTTCGCACTATTATTTGTATCAACAAATTTAATAAGATTACATTTAGATCTTTTTAAGATGATAGTTATATTTGTCGAGCTACACCGCTCAACAACCACTGATGTTGTCTGCCACTATTGGAGTGCACCTGCAATTTATACCGAGACTGAACTATGAAGATTTCAATTTTAGTCTCTAACTGACTCCGGCAGTGACCGACAGACAGTCTAGAGTCCAATCTAGACACTCAGGGTAGACGTCGACGAACCTACCGTCCATTCCAAAGTACACCGACTTAGCGAAATAAAATAAGAAACAAAAAACATTAAGTTCGTCAATAAAGTTCACCGGTACCCTGTATGACCAATAAAAAACTGACCACTTCGATTTTCAACTTTCGAGAATAAAATCTACGCACTGATTCCCAAACTGGACTGAACAATTAGTTTTCTGTTACATTGAGAAGACATTTACAGTGGAATCTCCCCATGTCGAATCGTCGTGGGATCTCAAAATATGGTGGAATTAAGGAGTTGTTTTTTGCATACGGAATTGTGGATAATGCAAAAATATGGCAATCAAAAAGTTTGATTTAGGAATATATTCGACTTAGAGAGAGTCCCGTTTAATTCACAAAACAGAGAACTGAAGATGTTATGCAAATTACAACACAAAATATTGAAATATTGAAGATATGCACTTAAAAACATCCGTAGTTTGTCATAGTGAGAATAACCTTATTACAATTGAATGCAAAAATTCCTTAACTGAAGAATTTCCATTAACTTAACCAGAAAATGCAGAAAATGCAAGTCCTAATTCTTAAATCCACAAATACTTGAAATGATGAATATTGAGCCATGGTAGGAATTGCAAGCATCTGTGAAATTTGCGATCGTTAATTGCCTGCAGTTAGATATTTCAGAAATAAGGTTACAGTGTCATGTCTCGATTCGTGATCAGAAGCAGTACAGTGTCGGACACGCACGTCAGAATATCCATAACGAGCATCACTTATCTTTGGTTATGAAATCAAGCAGTCACCGGTCATTGACTGTGCCACATGACTTTGTTCAGTAATGTCCATAAATGAAAGCACAAGAGTGTAACATAACTTCAACTAGTTATTAGCCCAGCCAGTTACAATTAAATACACTGCATGCACTGCAGTCTTCGTAAGTCACACACAAGCTCTATTAACCGCGGCCACTGCCTGTATGTCAGATCTATGAAAGAATGAATTCACGCACAAAGTAAACATACCTATCACGCTAACCAATTAAATCAGAAACCTATTAAAGAAGAAAACTAGATCAAAGCTTGCCCACTTGCACAATCCGTACGGATACAGAGAGATGTTGTCCAAATCCATACGCGACCTGACTGCAGAATATACTTAAGTGCAGGCTGTCACTACGTGTATATTCTCTTTCTTGTGTTAACATCCAGAATAGATTGTTGTTTTCGGTTTTCCTTCTCTCTTTTCTCAATTACCATCGAAGTTTACTCGGGGACCGTCTGACCATTTAGGCTTCCCTACGGATCATTCCCCTAACACTGATACCGGTTTCCAATTGGTTCAGCTCATGGCATAAATTCTTGGATTAACCGGTGCATAGTGAATTGGCTACAGCGGATATCTTGCAATCTCCTCGAGATTCCCCGATTCAATTGGATGTATTGCACATCTGTGAGTTGAACCTTGGTGGCACAGATTACGCGCGTCGAGTCGTATAAGGTGGAATACCTTCTTAGAAACTTACCTCTTGGGATAAGGTATCCGTCTGTAACGAAACACGTTCTCAACATCGCGGATTTTCATTTTTATTGAGTTTTTCTCCGCGGTAAGGCTCATACGAAACAAATGAAACCAACAATCCACAATCGGCTCAAAGCAAATCGATCACTCAGAAATACTAAGATAAGCACGGATTATGCATTAGACGATAACCGGAACACCGTGGGCACTAAGTTAGACGCGATGATCCTTTATGTATGTATCTCACACGACGGAACAGAAACACGTCTTTACCGATCAGCTAACGTGAAACAACTGATTGCTTGGAGTATAGTTTGACCGCCTTTTGGATTGCTGCTGTCGGTCTTACCTACTGCTTTACAATACGGATGACAAGGCACACTGAGCACAGAGCAAGAAGCGCGCCGCTTACAGATAGATACACAGACGGCAGCAGCAAAGCGTGTGGAAGTGAACGAACTTCAGAGTACCCATGGCGCACCTGGTGAATGTGTAAATGTGTTCGAAAGAAAAGAAATGCAAGAAGTTGATACACAAACCACCGGGCACCGGCACTTCGCTTGCCCAGTGACAGCGGAACGTTGCCGGCTTTGAGATACTTTACTAATACGATGTGTTTCATATTTCCAGCGCCGATTTTGCGAGATTGCATTCAAACCTGGTTTGGATCAAACCCGGAAGGTCTTAGAGACATGTTAGACTTCAGTGGGGAACGGTTTTGCTGCCTTTGAAAGTGGAAATCGAATGCAGAAAGCGTTACTGTCTTACGCAAAAGGATAACATTGCTTGAAGATAAAAAGCATCAACTATCGCGATCAGAGTGTATGTACACAATACGCCTTTGCGTAATGCAATCAGTTTGTTTTATGAAAGCGTCATTTTCCAATTTATTTTTCAGGACAACTCATGCCGTAGATATTTTGCTTTCTTGCCATTTTTACCATTTTGTATGCAATAGTGCATGAAGCGAGAAGAGCAATAATCGCTAAACGCCAAAATCGCTTGAAACTTCCATGTGAAGCTCTGCTTTTTGGGCAATCACTCGATCAGAATTATGCAAGTGCGTTCATATGAATGCACTTTAATGTGCACAGCGATGGAGTGTATTTTGTGTTAATTATAGTACATTATGCATATACACTTCGTTTGTTGTTTAAACTATGTGTCGTGTGCATGACGATGAACTTGACAAATTGGCTAGGTACTCTTAAGCTTTGATTGAGATAATTTAAAGAAGATTTGACTTGCTGAATAAAGACTACTTTACGTTCATGTATATTTATGATCAGCTTTTAATTGGGTGATGTTTTGTGAAAAATGTCCAACTACACACCATTTGACATATCATCCTCTGATTGAGTTACATGTTCGATGGCACCGAGTAATTTGTTAACCAATGAACATTCTGGAAGTGAGTGATTAACATTTGTTAAGTCTTTGATTCTTTCTAGTTACATATTGTCTATTGAAACGCGTTGATTATGCTTGTGTGCTCAAGTTGTGTCTTCTGTAACTATTAGCCAATGACTAACAACTTGTCTCGTTATTGGCACTCTTTCGCGTTGCTTCCGATGTTTTGCGAAACACTTGAGTTTTTACAATTTAAAGTAAAAAGGTGAACTATTTGAAGAACTACATGTATAACTTTAGGCAAGATTTCACACGGGAAGCAACAATAACACATTTCACTGAGTTAAAAGTCTCCAGTAAAATTTCAATGTCATCACTGACTAAGACGCGTTGAAACATCGAAATCATAGACGAGGCCAGAGGAAAGTATTGGTTTACTAAGGGTTGGTATCTCGTATATTATTTGATACTTATAAATGTTTACTTTTTGATGACATATGTGAAAGTTTAAATATTACACTCAGTTTTTGTAAACTCTCATTTCACACGCAAAATCTTGCGGATTATTTGAAAAGTCGTACACCATGTTAGGTTAATATGTTCGTCGCTGGGTAAGAGATCACCACAACATAGTGTAATGAGAATTTAAGTAATTTGACGTTGTTTATTTGTAGCCACGACGAAGCAGAAGATTCTGAGCTGCAGTACATCGACTATTTGCCAAATTTTAAATCTCTAAAATATGGTGAACAAGGGTACGGTGGCATTTTCTGTGCTAGTATCTTCGATCGGTAGCCGGCAATAACATTCAATCTACGAAATTCATTTTGAAGAATATTGCATTTTACAAGATGCGAAATGGTTACGATCTTTCGACTAATGCAGCCACTCATAGATATTCCGCGTATATAGATATTCCGTGGAGAATCTAAACCCTAGGGTGTCGTACACCTTGTTGTACCATTGCGTTGAGGATCATCGCTTGTGAAACTGCTAATCCCACATTGCTGATGAAAATGAGTGGTTTCTTCTATAGCTGAATCACCAGAGCTGACAGAGAATTCTTCAAAGGGTACTTCATCCTAATCCTCATCGCTTGAAGATTCTAGAAAGAACTAACCATCGATAGGTGTTATTTTCTAAAAATCTTGGACAGTATTTCATGTTTTCTTACCTCTTTTGATTGGCTATCCATTATTTGTGTGTCTTTGCTTTTGCGAATTCAATTTCACTAATTTTTGACATTAGAGTTTATTTATTTTTTTATTTATTCATAAATATAATGCAATGGATGTAAGCACACGTACCAACATTCGGAAGAAACATTCAACTCACAAAAAAAGCGTTTTATTGAGAATCATTACTAAATTGAGCACTGACCTGTCAAAAAAAATACCTTATATAATAAAATAAAACTGAAAAAAGATATAGGCCTCTATAAGCGGAACGGTACGGATGAACGATACTTATCAACAAAATTGACTCGTTGGTTTTGCAATTGTCAATTATCAATGATTCTAAAAAATTATCAAAAATTGTGCAAGGTGAATGGACCAAAGGGGTACTGCGAGTGTCAATTGAAATCAATTTTGTTGACCAATTTTTTAGCCAATCACATTTTTGATTAAATACATAAATTTCAAATAAATTCTAACTAAACAATGTTGTTCGAACTGAATTCATTTATTTTTCAATTTAAGAAATCGGTTTGTGATTTGAATCCACTAAACAAATGTGTGCTTCGAGTACTACAAACACATCTCTCAAAAGTAGAGGCAGAGTTAAGTGGCCCAAACCATTAGAATGGTAACTCCCGACGTCAATTTGATATGACCCATGAGCACATTTGTGAATACTTATGTAAACGCAATGCTGTAGCAAACTATGTATAACTACGTATGACTGTTGAATCGATGTACTATGTAACTATGTATGACTGTTGAATCGATGTACATACATAGTTCTTAGTTCTTATTGCTGCCTTTTATTTTTTTAGTTCATGCAACCAATAGGTAAACGCTAATAAATTCGATAAACGAACTTTTTTCACACAACTGAAAAGGATTACCCATTAGAACGAACTTTGAATGCAAATTGTACGTACTTCACCTTTCACCATCTTCATATCACAAACCGACTGAACACAATTTTATTGTTTTGATTAAAAGGTTATACTTTCATTAACTTTTTTCAAAATATAATACATTTTGATTGAAAAAAATCATCAATTGATTTATCTTTGACATTCGAAATAGGTGTCATAGCTAAAACAAAACCCCAGATTTTCGAATTTGCAAACTATACAAATTAATATTGTGCCAGCTAACTAAGGAGGTGTTTAGATTAAGTTGAAGTGAATGTCTGCGTAGAGCAGTCGTAATCAGCACGACCAGCACATTATCGGGTCTACTCTGTTAACCAGTTTTTCCTCTTCTCAAAGGCAAAAAGATGGCTGATATGTAGTAATACTGCTTGGATTGGCAACTTTATAGAAAGTAAGTGTCTATGCCACGTTTTCAGGAGAAAAGGGAGCTTTTGTTTTTTGTTCTCTCTTCGTTCAGATAATAACAATGTGGGTGGCACTACAGCCTGTAGAAGGCGAGGACTTAGCTTCTTAGCAACCACTCGTGTTGTGCGCGCAATTCTTCTCTCACTAGTGGAAAGGAACCTACTCCGAAAGGCCAAGTTTGAGAAGCTTTTCCTAGACATGAAATACTCTTTGAACATTGTCAGTGACCCGAAAGAGGTGGGGTCACGTAAATTATATTTGTCGCACAGCCCACGGATCAAACTTAGACTTCCATTTCCAAGTGCATTGGGATCGACGCACATACCCACAACGCTACGTTCACGTATTTGTGATTAAATTCTGATTGGTGGCTGCCACACTTAGGCCGAAATAAATCCGTGATTTCTTTTGTAAGACAATGGGCCATCTCTATTGTGAGACTGGACTGGAATTGCTAATGCATGTATTCCAATGGCACAATGCCTGAGGGTTTGACACTGTGCATGACTCGAATCTCTCTTGCATTTAGGTGATGTATATCGAGTATGCGGTCTTATGGGTCGTGTACGGTATCTATGTTCAATACCCGGCTTTACTTCCTACGAATCACTGACAATGCTGAAAGAGAAGGAGAACCATTGTCGTTCGGAGTCAGAATAAAAGTGTAGGGAGAAGAATAGCAAGTAGAACGCGAGTAGGTGCTGAGGAGGCCTTGGCCCTAGCGTCTAGAATTGACTTGCGTTATGTTAGGTGAGTGGATCGACAAGCCAAAAGCCAGTCACACTTACCCCTTTGTTGACCCATTGTGATATTCATGGGGAGCGTGTTCCTGTATTCCTCTTTGCCCGTCATGTCTCACTTCCTATCTGTTCATTGTCCAACTAACTGGATGCTTTGTGGAATCTGCTAAGCTTAGTACTTTTGCTAGTTCGTTAAAGTCATGGAAGAAATATTCTCGCTCCCGTTCTATTCGCCAATCCTCAGAGATTTGAATAGTGACGCGATATTATGTCCATGGCAAAAGTTGCTTTCATGACCGCTTGACCGCTGACTCAGGCGGTGGTATCTCCAACATTGATGTAATTTTGAACGTTTCTTTGATTATCACGACTTTCGCTTGAAAAACGTTGCCGTAAAAAGGAATTCTAATAGAGCTGTGCATGTTTAACTGTTCGCGACTCTTCTTAAGCTCGCCAATGAACCATCTATGTGGACGTGTACGCCTATTGTCAAGGTAAGGGAGAGTGTAGGGGCTTTCCGTTTGTTTCACATTGAGCTGATCTACATAGTATACTTACATGTCCAGTTCGGCTTAAGAGCCAACACTTGGATTGACTGATCCCAATCCCTTCTTTGCAGCTGTCACCTGGATATGGAGGTCTAGCGGGAGTAGGTTCAGGAAGACCTTAGCCTCAGCCTACCATTGAAGTGGTGGTTATCGCTCCTGGGACTCCTACACATGCAAGTCTCTGTTTAATCGTAGTCGGTATATTATCATTAAATATAGTCAATAGAGCACTTATCAGTCTGGGAGGATTAGTGCACTATTGTCGTATAAGGAATCGATAAACAGGTAAACAAACTACAACATATAACATACCAACATTATAGAAAGGATAACGCATACAGAGGATGGGGTAGATGGTGTCATGACAAGCAGATTCTAGAAGAATCGTAGTCCTATGTGTTCATCGCCTCTGTTGTTTCAAATAACCTTGTTTATAATAACATTTGAGAGTGGTTCTTCACAATTGTACTGACAATGCACAAACAGTACGAAGAATACAACACATCACTGTGGGCCTTCAGACGAGAAATAACATTTACCATAAATGCCTGATGTTCTGGACAGTAAGCAAGTCTACGTGGGCAATCCCATGAACTGAAGTACTACGAAAACACAAATTTGTGTACACTGTAAAAACAAGAATTTGTATTGAAGAGTATAAAACAGGTGCGATTTCTAGATTTAGAGTAGTGTCACTCCGCATGCTATAACTAACAACGGACAAAACTTTGAGCAGTTACTCCATTCAATTGGAGTATCTTTCGGACTGCTAAACAAAAAACCTACTCCATTGCAGCATTCACTTACAACGATCTCAATCGTCCGAACGTGCATTAATTTTGTCACTTCAGATGTACATGTTCGATAAAGCGATTTGTATTCTCCGACCTTGAGTAACAAGCTAAATTGCAAGTTTCACAATAGCCACTCAACTCGAATCCGTCCCCATAAATGGTTACTTGGAGACCAGTATTACTCCGGGTCGGGTTCGCCTGCGTAAGATAGATTAGAATTATATTCCGTAGCCTTCAATAAGAAATCCGAAACGAAAGTAGAACAAGGGGAAAAAAATAACGATACATGAGGAACAACTTGCTTCTTCAGCACACAGCGTTTTATTTTTCTGTTCTCTTCGCTTTGGTTTCATATTAGAAATCGATGTAAGCAAAAACTTGCCCATGCCCCATATAGCTCTGTTCCCTCAAGTAAGTTAAAAAAAAAGTATGCATGTAAATTGCTAAACTGATTGATGTTAACTTTTTTGATGAATCGCGCGAATATTTCTGCAGCGCAGAAACACCACAAACATATTTTTTTTATCCGACAAACTAATTTAATTGAAGGCAGCATTGCTTAGTATAGTCTTAATGGGGTTGTTGCTCTTGTATAAAGTATGTGTTATTCCACAAGTTACGCGTCCAACTTTTGTTTTGTTAGCTTGACTTTTAAAACCCAGTTAACTATGGCAACAAACATGTGTGGCAGCTTATTGTAAAATTCAATATGATGCCATCGCCAGAGCATAGCGATTTTAACATATGGAATATAAGTTTTCAGGGTGGATTCAACATAGAATTGAACTCTTAAGTGCAACTGGACTTTTAAGTCAGTTCAGACGAAACTCGTACGTGGTGGTGGGATGTACTCAATTTGCAAAAGAATACAAATAGAGAATAAGTCTACTCAGGTAGTTCTATAAAATAGGTTTATCTTCTAACAATCGCTTGTACTATACGATAATTAGAAACATCTGCTATTGCATGCAAAGAAGCAATAAATGCCGCATTTAACAATGGCAGGCTCATGAAGGTGATTGTTCTCGAGTTTGGTGTCAACTCGATCAAAGCAGATCTCCTTAAGACTGCCATTTGAGTCACAGACTACGTCAATGCCGATCTTGACCTTAGTGTAGGCGTACACACTGTGAGGCGCCGACTAAGGGAGTTAGAACTTTTTGAAAGATGCCCAATAGAAACCATTCATCAGTTCTATCAATAAAAGGAAACTGCTGTTTCTTACGAAACACCACACGCGTAGGACTAGCGAAAAATTTTTATGGAATGACGAGAGCAAGTTTAACAGACTGTGTTCGTTATGTTGAAATACCCGAGTAGTAGTAGACAAACCCCTTTACGTAACGTTTTGGCCTAGATGGTGTGCGGCGGATCCCAGCATATATTTGGCCTTGCCCTCGTTGACCTTTAGACCATCTCGCGCGATAACGTCGATGTCATCAGCCCAGCAGTTGGCCCGAAAAGTCTTCGAAACCACCCCCGAGGGACGGCGCAGTAGAGGAAGACCGCGGCTCCGGTGGCGCACGCAACTGGAAAGGGACCTTAACCAACTACGCGTGCGAAACTGGAGACAGCTAGCTAAAGATCGAGCTGGCTGGAGACGCTTGTTGGTTGAGGCCCAGGTCCACTGTAGCGCCACCTTAAGTAAGTAGGTACACAACGCATCTCCTTGCTGAAATCCGGCGCAGGCTTCGAACGGTTTTTACACGGTGTATCGCGTATGTGTTAGCGCGGTGTCCGGGATCCCGAATTCGGCCATAGCTGCGAATAGCTCCTTGCGATGAATGCTGTCGTATGCGGCTTTAAAATGGATAAAAAGTCAATATATAGAATTTGATTTCTAGTAAAAGCTTATTTAAGGTTCATTCCCTCGTCAAGGAGTTAGTCAATTTGTAGGATGAATGCTGAAATGTAGAGGAAAATATTAGAAAATCACATATTTCCAATTCAATGTCAAATATGCTTGAAGACAGCTTATTTCAACATGACCCAAAACACGCCAGCCGGTTCGACAGTTTTTGGACAGGTATAGTGTTGCTGTTCTGGCGTGACCGCCGCAAAAACTGAGCTTTTAAAAGGAATAAGTCTGAATTGAAAAAAAGTCCCTGAACGTTCTAATTTCCCTGGTAGACTCAACGCCCACCAGAGTGAGGGTCATTATTTGCTACAAAAGATTAAGCCTTAAATATTATTTTGCTTATTTATTATTTCAAAAAAGAGTAAATTGGTTACTTTTGTATTTATTTTTAAGAATTCGTATTTTTTTACTCGCTCTCCTACTCTTATTTTTAAGCATATGTATGTATTGGCGGCGCTACATCCCGTATGACAATCTACGGGATGTAGCGCCTAGCTTGTCAGTTGTGTTACCACAGGTCAAATTATTTTTGAGTCCCGGCAGCTTAAAAACGTTTAGTTTTGTAAATAATTGAGTCTCAACAAAGGTTTTTAACAACACAATGCCTCCTTATGTGAGAACTAAAGAAACGCAGAAGAAACCAGTATGATGTTTTTTTGACGTTTTGATACTACACTGGAGCACTAAGACTCAAGACTGGTTGTTTGTACTACCAGGTGGCAACCTATAATTCCTTCCGGATCACATCAGCAGGCGCTTCTGTGGTGAAGGCCCTACAGAATCAGCTCTAACCACATCAGCGCCGAAGACCTGCTACCTGATCCAATCAATGACAGGACAGAGGCAGTGCTCTGTCGTGTAGCCGTTCTCTCCTAGGCATCGCAGAGGTCCATTATTACGCTGTAAGTCGTCTGCAGTCTTCTCTGTCAAGAGACAACCAAATTAATGCCGCGAAATTGGGAGCAAATGCTTGGTCTATCTACATAATGAGTGTCATGCTCTACTATAGTGCTCTCGAGAGGTCCAACCATCACCCTTCCACCTGTTTTTTAAATATGGTTACGCATAGGTTTCCGCTTAGAAAACTGATACTTAATGAGGTGTATAGTCTAATGTTGTCGCCTTCATAGGCTCTGGAGCCATCTATGAAGATACGACGAAATTAATTTCCAGTACTAAATAGTATGTGCTCAGGCATTTTAAATGAAAGCGTTCAAGAAATATTAAAGAGTAGTTCACACCTTTCAACTTTAAGAAAATGGAAATGTGAAATAAAATTACGTTAGGTGTTTAGGAAATGTTGCGCTTAAAAAAATGAGTCAGATCAAAAAATGATAAGTCCCCGAGTCAAACTAAAACAAATGAGTCTTTTTGACTCTATAGAGTCCCTGTGGTAACACTGCTTATCAGTAACCACTCGTTTTGTGCTATTGTTCTTTCACGAGTGGAAGTTACATACAGTCTTATCCCGAATCCGAACGTAGTTTGAGAAGACTTTCGAAGTCAGGAAATAAATACTCTTTGAGCATTGTCAGTGACCTGAATGGGGCGGGCCGTGAAAATCTCACTCGCTCAGTTCAGCGATCGAACCAAGACGTCGAGATTCAAGTGCGTTGTTGTCGACACACAGACCCACAACGCCAAGGGCCACATACATTTTTAAACATTTAAGCACACACATTAAGTGCCTGTGTTTTGGGCAAAATTTCAATGCAATACAATTGCGTAAGGTAGTATCACACGTTTGCACTTTTTTTCAAGTTCGGATAAATAAAGCGCCGTGAAAATATGCAATAAGCCCATCGTATTTTGTATGGTCATATATGTGAGCATTAAGTAACCAAATTCCAATATTCCAATTTATTCACGAATATTTAATTTGGTCCTCATTTATTTGGACTGGTGTTTGAATACAGCATGAATGAAGAAGCTGCCGCTAAGGCTGACCACTGTCCAAGGCAAAATGTACCCTTCATGTAACACTTGACGCTTTGCTTCTGTCTAGAAAATTTTTTTCAATCGTCGACACGCGAGTCGGTATTCGTTAGAAAACAGAGGAACGCCAAAACCAAAGTAATTGCGGCAAAAAACTTTGTTGCACCTATCACTAACTTACCTACTTCCTTACTTATCAGGCAGGCGACCCATGAAGGGTTCCATCGGAGGAGCATCGGAGCGACGGTCCTGGGCGCGCTGCTGGCAGTCATCAAGGCCAAGCTTTCTCTCACTAACGCCTGTTTTTCATTTCAAAAATATATCTACAACAAAACGGTGACCGTGGAATGGAAACTTAATAAACGTAATTTCGATTTTGTTAAATACATTTAATTGTAGACAATGAGAGTTTTAAAATGAGTTAACTAATGCTTTAAAATTATAATTATGACTCGGGCGAATGATGAATTAAATTAGCTGATATAAAGTACACTACTTTACTGTATGTTATTCTGGAGTCAACGTTATTACATATGAAACTCGACACATTCATCAAACCGACCAGATTATTGGTTTTATTCGAAAGATAATCTCATTACTTCATGAAATGAAGTATTATTCTTCATTAGCATACCTTCACACAGAGGCAACATTTAATTTTCGCGGAGAGACTTAATTGTGATCGCATTAAACGCTCAGTCCAGTGGGTCACATTGAGAATGTGTGTGTTTTGTTGAGAAAGATGCGGTAGAAAATGGATTTAAAAATATGGAATCAAGTGTTAAGGTTAGTTTTTTTTTAATTTGAGAAGCATATTAGTACTCGCCTAGCATATGTACATCATTGGGTGAGGCTATAGTCCCCAATGGGATATTTGACAGAACGCCATAATAGGCAGTTATGACTTTGGGACTTTGTCTTGGCCTGTTCTAAACTCTTACCACAGCATCTCGGCAGAAATAAAACGAAGAACTACTCTTACTATTCGCAGTTGCATTGTGTTCACCATATCCTCGGTCGGTTGGAGAGAACAATTCTTCGAAATATATACTGTCCAGGTACGCATTGACACATTTTGGATGAGGAGATATAACGACGAACTAAAAAAAATGTGCAAAAAACAGCGTAGATATCAATTGCTTATGGCAGTGAATGGACACTAATTCTCTGACCCACAGAGTTTTCGAATCTAATCAGAGGGGAAGCAATGGAGACCGCGTATTAGAGACAGCTAGCTAGGGACTGTGCCAGCTGGAGAGGCTTATTAGTTGAGGCTCATGTTCTCTCCGAACTTTAGGTCAAGGAAGGAGACCAGCTACTAACGACGGTTTTATGTACCTCATTGACAGGAACAAATACCCAAAAGATTTTTCTTCAATGTGCTGACATTTGGACGTAGAAATTGTTCGCACCATTGATGTGGAATAGAACACATGGTTGCAGATCGTCTTGTCAGAAAATATGTTGTTTTTTTTATATATTCCTTATGCAGTAGCTACCCGTAACGTTGTGGGTATGTGCGTCGATCCCACTGCACTCGAACCTCGACGTCTAGGTTCACGGCCCCACCTCTTTCGAGTCACTGACCATGCTCAAAGAGTATTTCTTCTAGAAACAGCTTCTCAAACTTGACCGTTCGGAGTTACTCATGAGAGAACAATTGCTCGCACAACATGAGTGGTTGCTCTAAGAATCTAGGCCCTAGCCCTTTAAGGGGTGAAACGCCACCCATATTATATTATTTTACAGTTTAGCCTTTGATCCACCACCAAGTGCCATCCCAGTGACGACATATTCGGGATGATTATTTTAAATGGCAAAGGCTAAACACACGTACAGATTGATTATCTGTTTTATTTGCAAACAAACCACAACAACCCATATTTTGTGTGGGTGCTCTAAACATACAAATCCCTTTGATGTCATTTCGTATCGTATTTGTTGTTGAATACAAAGTAAAGACGATTTTTGTAGGTTGTCACATTCTCGGGGAGGGGTAAGTCAATAAAATGATCATAGCCCACAATCCACTTAGATTCTTTTAGTCACATTGTGACAGATGTTTATCTTATAAACGTAAATGGCAAGAAAACAACAGTACTAGACAGTCGTTGTCGAGTCATATAATCTTCCTGCCTGCTACTGACCGTAGTGGCTGTGAAGTAATACTTCGGCCATAAACACTAGTCCATAAACCGTATTACGTTACCTATTTCTGGGGGAGTAATTGTCTTTTTGTTACTACCACGTGACATATGCCCTGAGCCCAACCAAAGGACGATGATTCGTCACCCACTGAGTTGTTTAGTGGTTTTGTTTGAGGTAGATCAAGGTATCTTCAAATTATGTTTTTCCTTAGAAAACAACCACTTAATTTGAACTAGTATACCATGTAAATTTAGCCTGCAAACAGTGTTAAGATCACCATTCACTTCGTGACATTTTTAGTGTCCATCCGAACCATTATTCGATGCTGCATGTTAACTTTAGCTTAAGGTTTACCATTTCGAATGCAGTATGCATAGTTTATTGTCCGGTACGAGCATAGTGTCGTCGAAATAACTGCCTGTCTGAGTACACTCAGAAGCAGATTTGACAAAAAAAAAAAATGACTGCCTCTGGTATCAAAGGCATATCTATCATCAAATTGCACGCTCTGCAAAAGTTGGTGAAAGTGTTGAAATAGACCCATATATTCTGATTTCGCGGTCAGCACAGTTTTTAGGCTTGGACTAGTATTTTGCATTTTGATTCACCCTTATCAAGTTTAACTCTCTCTTACTGACCACAAAATTAGTAGAACCGTGAATGCTGTGGGTGCTTGAACACCAGTGCTTGGTTGAAGAATGTACAAACAAGGTGAATAAAAACCGCCAGACGGAGAAGTACATGCAATCGACGAAAGTAGACTGGACACACAACAAAAGTCATCGCATAGTGTGCAATTTAGTCTTTGCTTATTCGAAAGTGAAGGACGTGTAACTGTTACGTCACCAATGTGTCAACTGAATTTCTTTAGCCTCAAATCGAAGCGTATGGATGCGGAACACAGGACTGTGTTACATAACAATGAGCCATTTTATGAGTGGATTATTTCGTTTTTTGGTGATGTGACCTATCCACCGAGATCGTGACTTTGGCGAGCTTTGGATTTGTTGGAATAGTGGGTTCGAGCACGCAATAATCGGACGTGGTTTGAAAAGCATCAACAATCAGATGCAAGAACTATCTTGTCTTATATTCCATTCATAATGACAGGACCGAAGTTATATACTAAAATAAAAGTTGTATTTTTAATGAACTCATAAACGTGCTTTATTCAAATTTTCCTTTCGGTACCACAAAACGGATGAACTTGTTTGCGTCACATTTTTATCACCCAATCACATCAAAATCAGCTGTAAAGCGATCAAAAGTGAATGCGTTCTGTAGGTTAACATAAGAATTCATTTTGATTCAGACCGACACATGTGAGTGAACAGTCGCACCTTTCTTAAATGACTTTTACTTATTTTCACTTAAGCGCTAATGAAAGTAATAAACGATAATTCATTGGTTGTTAAAGACCCCACCTGTGTGTGTGTATTTCTTTGAGTCAATATATGCTGAGTAGGCATAACGTCAGAAGAAGATCCGATTGTGACCACCTAATTCGTAACCAATGTGCTTGCCAAAGTATAATGCTTGAACAATTAAATTAGAGAAACAAAACGGAATAAACAGTGTCTCGTTGGATCAGTTAAGGAATCTGTGAAGAATCTCATTTCATAAGCGATTAGTTTCGCCATTGTTCACTGATTCAGAGATTGGGCCATGAATGGCTTCGGCATCAATGGTCCGCTGGTCCATTGTAGTGAGGTGAAGGTAACAATGCATCAAGTGAAGAAGAAAAAAAATAAACTTACACTACAATAGGATGTATGCTTAATTTTTAAAGTGTTGTTATTTTATCATTTGTTGATCGTTGTACGCTCGATCGTGGTCACACTTAAGTAATAGACAGACACACGCCACGACATATAGAGGAGATTGATGCGTCAATTACAAGCCATTCTCTCACCGCAGGCTATCAACAATTCGTGTACCTTCTCTACAAACGAGCAAATTTATGCATAAGAGCGACTTTCAGTTGGACTTCAGATGACTGACTGGATGACGGCGTTGGTTCGTTTTGTTTTGTTCACTTTTGTGAGTTAGATAAGCATAGAAACTGGTTTTTCGGCGAGTCGGAGTTCAATAACACCTTGAATTGACTAGAATCGAATGAACTTACTTTCATGAACTATGTCTTGGGTGAGATTCTTACGTTATTAACCTGTTGATGCCAGATATGTCTGCAGGGTATGTGCCTAGGGCTAGGAAAGATGATGATGATTCAAATCCTGAATGCTTTGTGATTGTGTACAGCTGGTGGTGTTAAATTTACATAATACCTGGATAAATGTTTGACCCCTCGCATGGCAATATTCTGATGAAACTCGACCTTTGAATAATTTCCATTTTTTTGTCAAGTTTGAAGGTTACAACAGAAGACACACACTTATGGAAATTTGTCTGGCCATTTCTGTAAGATACCTGTTCAATTTATTTTATTCTCATTGGCCGATGATCTCTTTAGGAGTAAAATATCAATATGTAGCAGTTTGGCACAGGAGAAATCTCAAAAAACAATTCGTTGCCGTCTGGAGGAGGATATTCAATCAGAAACTGTACGGCCAACCCGCGCGTCTTAAAAACATGGCTCAGGCTCGTAGAGTCTTCGATTATGAGCCTGTAGCACAACGCAAACCGCATTCGACGAAGCACCCAGTTGAAGAAATATCACAAACAACTTGGCATGCGTAATGCAAAGAGCATTTTCGTTGAGTTTAAGGTACAACCCAACACCAGGCAATAGTGCGTAGTAAACAAGCACAAGTTCAACGAAACTTGGCAAGTGGCGTTGTGGGTATGTGCGTCGACCCCACCCTCGACGTCGTAGGTTCGATCCCTGCTCTGTGCGACGAAAACTATTTTCACGATCCCACCTCTTTTGAGTCACTGACAATGCTCAAAGAGTATTTAATGTCTAGAAAAAGCTTCTCAAGCAAAGCCGTTCGTATTTGGCATAAAACTGTAGGTCCCTTCCACTCGTGGGAGAACAATAGCATGCACAGCACGAGTGGTTGCTGACAAGCTTGGCGCTGACCCCTTACGGACTGAAGAGCCACACATATTATTATATACTATGAGTTCAACGAAACACATCATGCTCGCGTTTATGGTGACGAACACAAGTAGTGACGTACCTTAATCAACTTCTTGTGCATAACAGGAGGTATCTAGCCAGACATCTAGAAAGGGGAGATCTGAAGACTTGTTGAATGCATCACCCCGAAATGTAACATCATTAAATTAAGAAATGAAGGAATTAAGGATATGTTATTGATCGTCATTTGATTAAAAAATAACGTCGATCTTAGATCTTAAAAAATCCATACGTGCAAAAAAGCGTCATAGTTATTTCATCAACAATAAGTTCTAGAAGACCGTATTCGGTGTCCCAATCCCTCGAGCGCCAGGTATGTCCTGAAGTCATGCCATTGGAATTTTATTGAATCAACTGGTGTTTTCTAGCAACTGGTGTGGCTTTATATAATGTAAGAATATGGGTACCGCAACAACCCGTAGAGGGCCAGAGTCTGGCTTCTGAGCAAGCTATTGTTCAGATTTTAGAAAAAAAAAAAAAAAACAAATCGATACTTACCACTTTTTCATCGACATCGACGGCTAAATTTGACAGACACAGAGCACCTATTCAGACCTATTCAGAAACCTATTCAGACATCGACTTAGGCAGAAGAGCTAACACCCAGCAATTGAGAAGGCTAGCTAACGTCGACTTGAAAGTCTCCGGAAACACTCCGAAGGATGGAGCATTAAAGGAAGACTACGAAGAGAATGGGGCACACAAGTGGAAATGGACCTCAACCAGATATTAGCTAAATATCGTGCTGTCTGTAGGTGCTTCTTGGTTGAGGCTCAGGACTGTAGCGCCACCTTAAGTAAGTTCGATTTTGTTGGCTGTTAAATGTCTGATTAACAAGAATCTTTACTCCTCAGTTTGTGTATTATCTGAAATATTTTGTCCTATCGCTCGTACTTTTTCCATTAGCAAGAATGGAGTCCAATACCGGCCTGCGATCTGACGTAGTATGACATGCATAGAAGGGCAGTCCATGTAAATAAGTTACCTCTTTAAACAAACTAAATACAGACGTCCTTAGTGAATAAACCTGAGGCGCCTCTAAATATTTTTTCTAATTTGACATCATTATAGTGATGACTGCCAAATACAAATGCCTTATTCTTACCCAATGCATTTGGCATTACTTTGAAGTTTGGCTA
Organism: Eristalis arbustorum; assembly: GCA_916610145.1. NCBI lineage: Eukaryota > Metazoa > Arthropoda > Insecta > Diptera > Syrphidae > Eristalis > Eristalis arbustorum. The sequence goes on from OU744318.1 coordinate 46,811,190, forward strand.
TCAAATGTTCAGGATGCTTCATGTCATGCCGCAGCATTCGCTAAAAACTTAACAGGTAGATGATTTTCTACTAGACTTTTCAACGATGTAAACATCACGCAGTCAGACCTTAGTTTGCTTGGATCATATTTTATTTTCATAAATCCCCAGTGAGCACTCCCTTCAAGCAAACACGCCCTACTTCACCCACTAGAATAGGTTGTGTTGTCATTTGTTATGATTTTCTTCTTTTTTTTCCCGCCCGCCATTTTGGTATTCAGAAAGGTGCCTCTAGACTAAAAAAATGTCATATTAATTTTCCTGAATTGTGGTGTTTTCCATTTACAAATGTTACTCAAAATGGACACTTTGCTATGAACTTTGGAAAAATGGCTCACCCTTAATTCACTTTGTTTGGCAAATCAAACAAATGCCACCGTAGGTGCTTTATGAACTCAAACGTTGGCATCAACGCTGACAGGGGGGAATACCAGGAAAACACAATTAAAACAAAATGCAAGCCGGTCAACCGATAACAACAACGAGACACCGCACTTTTCACCTTTCCACTACAGTGTTTATATTTGTTCTGCAAAATTTCATGCAAATACATTCATACATATATGTATAGACTGGCAGCATGTATACATGCAAGTATGAGGTTATTTACAATCAAGCACGAGTAGTTATGAGTGCGGCGACTGTTGTCACTCGAAACAGCGGCTACATGTGTAAATTCACCAATTTGTACAAACGATGATGTTTACAATTATAACACTTGATTTTTTTTTGTTTTTTGATTTTGTTTTCCATACTGCTCGTTTTTGTATTTCTGTTTTGTTTTTCTTTTGGGCATTTTTGGAAAAATCCGCTGAAGTGTTTGATTTACTTATAATAGCGGTACGTAAGCATTTAAAATATGTGCATACTTTCGTAGGCATTCGTGTGTACACGAGTATGTGGATTTCAATAGCGCATCCATCCATCGGGGTTGTTGTATTGAATTTCTGATATTTTTCAACATCAACGAAAAGAAGAATTTCCCCGATACCAGACACTATTATTTAAGTTATGAGGTGGTTTTTATTGTGGAGAAAACAGCACTTTTTACCCTTCGATTACAGTGCTTATATCAGGCAATGACCTTAGAATTTGATATGGAATGTTACGTATGTATGTCACAATTGGAAACAAGGTCTGTAGCCAGCACTGCTTCAACCTTGGGTTTTGTTTGCTTGTTTAAAGTGCAAATGTGTTGGATTAGTTTGAAGGTGTACATAAGGATTACAGATCGATCGAGTTTGGTTGTCAAACAGCTGTTCAAACACGTTTTCAAAATCTATTTAATTTTTCGTAATTTTTTTTAGTTTTTTTTTACCAGTTTTCTTGGCGAAACAAATAAAACGAAAACAGCGTGTTCTTCAGCACAATAAAAAATAGCATAAGCCGAAAGGCACAGAAAAAAAAATGTACAATAAGAATAGCTTAGAGTACCCGTATAGGGTCAGTAGGTTAGGTGTAAGAACATTTGTTAAGTTAGTTAAGCTAGTTTTAAGCATTTTTGTCTAGCATGTAAGAAAATTAATAAAAAATAAAACACAAATGAGAAAGAAAAAAATAAACATAAAAACATTATTATCCCCTTTTCTGTCTGAAGCATGCATCTACAATCCACACATTTTTCAGGAGCCAAAAAGAAGCTTTTGGTGGTGGCCCGTGGCGTTGTGGGTATGTGCGTCGACCCCAACCTCGACGTCGTAGGTTCGATTCCAGCTCTGAGCGACAAAAATAATTTTCACGGCCCCACCTCTTTCGAGTCACTGACAATGCTCAAAGAGTATTTCCTGTCTAGAAAAAGCTTCTCAAACATGGCCGTTCGGAATCGGCAAAAAACTGTAGGTCCCTTCCACTCGCGTGAGAACAATAGCACGCACAACACGAGTGGTTGATGAGAAGCTAGGCCCTGGCCCTTTATGGGCTGTAGCGCCACCCATATTATTATATTTAAAAAGAAGCTTTTTCCTAATCGAACACAGTTCCGATGTTTTACTTTTTAATGGTGAGCTGTAGAATATGCTAATTGGTTAATTTCGACATTGACCTTTTTTCCCATGTAGTTCTTTACTTGAACTTAGACGAATTTCATTAAATATGAACATACGACGTCAAAGCAGACGTAATGAATTAATTAATTTGTGGCTACAAAATGCATTGAACCCTCTAAATCGTGAGCCACCTCAAAACGTGCACACTGTATTTTTAACATTGACCTCTCACAACGTCAACAAGCCCAAAAGCTCTAACACGTGAACAGCAAGTTTTTCCGTATTTCTACATATGTAAATGCACTGAACTGATTTCTAACACTTCCGGGGATTCTTCAATATTGACTATGCGTACCTGCATCGTTACTGTTTTTCTCTTGCATAGTTTGGGCTAAAAATTATGACATTTTTGAAAGGTTTAAAATTAGCGTAGGTAACTCTGTTGTTGGTTTTAAATGGTATTCAACCCTACGATTATTGTTCCAGTGGCAGCTTTGCTAGAAAATCAGATTTATGATCAAGATATATCAGTATAAAATTGTGTATGAATTGGACGCAATATCGCTATAAGCTTTGTGCCCTCCGTTTTTAAATACCCATTAACTACTATTTATCAACCAGGGCTGTGGTGACTAAGAAATTCATTACAAAGTCATATTCGCTCGCAGAAAATTATCCATAGCCTCTTCCTTTTCCTTGAAGATTTACTTACGTATTGTTACCAAATCCCGTATAAAATAATGATAGCAATAAGCTCGTAACTTTTGAACTTTTAAGGCCCAAGCCCATAGAATCCGGTGCGTGCGTTGCGTCTTGTCAAAAAATTGACAACTCATAAGAGCAAATAAGAGGGAGCGAGACAACAAGTGTGGGCTATATGTGGAATACATCTGAATGCATGAAGTTGGCGAACTTTTAACTTTTCTTCCGTTTGACAGTTTACTCTCACATGTGTGCATCATTTATGCATGTATGTGTATCAATTTACTCTCATGGACGTATGGGATTGTATGTATGTATACATATTTCGGACGCAACGTACGTATTTCATTTGGCACCTCTTTGCAGTCCGGCAAATACGATTTTTGTGGATGTCAACTGCAACGCACGCACCGGATTCTATGGGCTTGAGCCTTTAATCTATGTTATCTATGTCATCGTTGATTGAAGCCAAGTATTTACCTGCCGTACTGTGCTGAACGATAGCTCTGCGGTGCGAGTAGTAGCTGGAATGTTGTAGTCTATACAGAGCTGAAAGTTCTGATGGATAGAACGATTTTACTTACTGTGTATATTACTGTGTATACTATATGTACAGTCGAATTCGCGAGAAATTTGTCAAGAAAACAGGCGTGTTTTTGATCAATTTTTTCTACAGTCTGCTTATTGTCCATTGTCCTCCATGGAGAATGCCGATTTGATGTTTAATTGTAGAAAGATTCTGGTCATCTCTCATCATTAGCTTCTGGTTAAAAAAAATCCAGAGATGTGGAGCTTCAACAGGAGTAATAAGTCGGCAAGCACGATCTTTTGTGATTCGATTTCCGTCTTCCGTAAGTTTTTGCAGTGTAATCGGTCACATGACTTTTATTCCTCCGAAAATCCGCTTCCTTACTCCAATCAATTTTTAAAGCCTTAGCTTAAAGGGCCATCATAGGCTTTCGTTAATTCCAACATAGGGCTACATATGCTTAATCTGTGAGAGGCACGTAGCTACACGTTACACTATCGATGGCATGCACTCCTTTTCTTGAAGTCCCTTATGGTAAAAAACACTACAAAATTGCTGGAATACCAGAGCCAGGTTGAGTAAGTGCCCCACTATATCTCTCTCACCTGTGGACGAAAATGATCAAAGCTTATACTGCTTGATCGACGCTGCTACAATTCGCATTTGAGGACAGGGAAGTGTTTAGATATAGATCAACCTTACCGTGATAATACAGGGCATAGAAAATTACATGGACAACTTGTGGAAACACAACAATATGATTTGCAAATAATGTGATCCTCCTCTGATAAATGCAGAAATTAAGTGTAAGCTTACTCCTGCCTTGGGTGACAGCTGTTATTGGGATAAAAACATTTGTATTTTCATTGTACCAGATTTGGGTAAGACCAAGCTGACTATGGGGCCGAGTCTTGGGGATTTGTCGAAATGGTCCCAGTGTTATGGTTATTAGGGATCTTATAAGCAATAAATAATGCAGAAAGTCTGACCGCTGTGATTCATTTTCACGACACCGCCAGAAGACTCATGTGGAGGGGACAATGTTCAAAGAGTATAACTGTCACGAATATTGTGTCAAGTTTCACTATTTGTAATCTGCGTACAACTTGTAGGTTGCCTATGCTCGTGACGGAACAATACCACGAGTTTGTGTAATACAAACTAGACCATCACTGAATAATGCCATTGTAAGAGGAGGAAAGAGTTGTTCACGGAAATTAACTATCCCCTTGCACTTTCAAATGACCGACCACTTATGTATTCAGCAGTTAGTACGTTTTATAAATTTGCTGCTGCTTGCTTTTTTTTATCATCCCAAACATAGATTTGAAAGGATTTTCGTTAGTTAAGTTTTCTAACTGAGGCTGAGTCAACACCGTGGTCCTTGGGTTCTATGTCATTTTCTCACATTGCACACAGTCAATCGTGGAAAAAAAAAAACGTCCACAAAGCTATAATCGAACTAGTGGCAATAATTACATTCCAACAAGGCTCCAGTAAGTTGAAGTGGAACAACAAAGTAATGTTTTATGCATTAGTTATTTCATCGATACTAAAAAAATATGAGAATGTTGCAAATCTTGAAACTATCTAGAATCACTATAGCTAGTCAGACATAGCAAGTTTATTGAAATGTACATATGTCATTTGCTCAAAAAATCAAACAATTTCGAAACTCAAAATGGAACAAAGAGATACGTTGGAGATATATCGCACTGGCGTCACTTGGCTCGTTTTATTTTTGATATTAGTAGTAGTGATTCTTAAGTGCACCACCACTTAACATGTATCAGGTAATGTAATGTTCGATCTTCTCTCAAAATTAATATAGAAAATATTTGCATAAGTATTTAATTTGTTTTCTACGGTTTTCCAGTGGGATCGGGTGAAGGGTCAATTGAGAAACGTGTTGTTATAGAGAAGAAATAAATGTGACCCCAAGTTTGACTTTTTTTTTTAATCCTGCAATGAAACAATAAACTTAATAATAAAACTTTTTGTAAGTTATTAAGCAATTGGAAATTGTGCGAAAAAATGTGTAGTTCGTAAGTTATTCTACGTTTAATCTCGGTTGTTCTTATTATTAACTTAAGAGCCAATCTAGAGGAAGTCTGTAACCACCTCGATGTTGTAGCTGCCTGTATTGACATTCTGACCGAAACGTCGATGTTGTGTGTCCTTTCTTGATGACAGTATATACTTCGTTTTGCACTCATTCACAGCTAAATCCATATTGCTTCATTGAAACTAATTTGGATCTATTGGATGCTAAGAATACCCCTTGTACAGTTTTATATACAGATTACGCAGATCCAGCTTATCCGAATAATTTGGAAATCTCACATTAACCCCGAGAAGACAGACAGCAAAAGAGAGCTCCTCTATATTAGAACTCACGTCACGCCTGCCATTTATGTCTTGTGATATAGAAGTTCTTATTGAGTCACAATTCTTAATGATTTTTAAAAAATATTAACATGTATGTTTTATTTTAATGCGGAATTATATAATTATATGTTACTGGATTAAGAGTAAGAAAAGCCTGTATGGCTTTATACATGAGCGAGAAAGAAATTAAATAAAAATGGGGCTTCAACCTCATATGACACCCTGGCTATTTGTAGCCGTCAGCAAACCCATCCTTTTGTGCGTTGTGACTGTGTGGTGGCCTATACTAAAAGTCGGCACTTACCTCAAAGTAATGACAGTTTAGAGGCAAGCCTGCATCTGCATCACTGGAGTGCAAAACAATTCCTACCGATGCACTTGAAATTCTCCTGAACCTTACCCCGTTGAGTATTTTTGGTAAGCAAAGAGCAACCAACTGTGCTATTTGCCCAAAGGCTTGTTTTGAATGGTGCGATTAAGCATATGGACACCCCAAAATCCCACACGAGCAAGGCCTCACCAAAATCCAACTAGACACTTCCTAAAGAGCAGCTTCGAAATACGGATTCCAAAAGAGACCTGCACTATACCTTTAAGTGAGTGCCTAAACCTGAACAAATCTGTTCGTCTCCAAAAGTAATGGCGATTAGCGAAGCACTGTCCTTGCTTAAGTGAAACGTGATATCCGCCAGATATAAATCTCTACAAAAAAAGAAGTAATCGACGGCCGCTAATCTCTAAACGAGATGTACGAACAGTTCATAACTCGTCTGTTCTATGTGCCATGTCATAGAGATATCCCGAGAATCTCTAGAGCTGCGAATACGATAAATGCCAGACAGCGCTTGATAAAATCTCTTGTTACATAGGTGCCCCTTTAACTACCTTCAAGTTGCAGCTCAAAAACCTCTCCACGCAGAAAATAAGTGGAGGATAGTTAGGTTAGGCAGAACCTGTAAGATTGCGAAACAAATCAGGCCTCATCTATATCAAAAAAGATCAAGATCAAAAGATCATTCTAAGGCGGATACTGCAAAATAGCCCTTCACGCAAAAAGATTAAGCGTCTTCTCCAATGACTTGTGTAGAAGCTCCCGATACGAAAATGTATAGGAAAGTATCCAACACCTCCTCTGTGACTTGCCTGCTCTCGCTTCAATGAGACAACACTTTTTCGAGCCTAAGTGAGCTGACCATTGCACCTGTCGATATCCTTTTAAAAAAAACTGCCTGCCGAAACTTTTAGCCACGTGGCGGTACAACGAACCTACCTTAGGGCAAGAAGGCCACTACCTACCTACCTAACAAATTTCTGGATCAAATTTTATTTTTGATAATTTGTTGCTTTTCTTAAATTTTATTCATAGTGATGGGCCGTGGTGTTGTGGGTATGTCCTTCGATCCCAACGCACTTAAGCCTCGACGTCGTAGGTTCGATCCCTGCTCCTAGCAACAAAAATAATTTTCACGGCAACACCTCTTTTGAGTGACTGACAATGCAGTCTAGAAAGAGCTTATCAAGCCTGGCTGTTCCGATTGGGCATAAAATTGTAGCTATGCCCTCTACTTGCTGTAGCGCTACCCATATTATTATATATTATTCATAGTTAAACATTGTTTATAATATTGATTTTGGCAGACTGAAAACCAATCGCCAGATTCCCGGCGCTTTTTGTAGTGGACGCCTTCAACTTAAATAGACATATATTCGTTGGAGACATGAAATATTACGAATAGATAAAAAACATCTAATTTGGAGTAGTTTTACGTAAGCGACATTGGCGCAATTTAATTGCCAGCTTTCTAATGAAAAAGCGAGTTTTTATTCTTCTCTGAATTTGTCTTTATTTAAATTGGTGAGCATTCGATTTCAATACAGACGTAACACACCATTTTAGCAAAGTAATATCGCCATTTTACGGTCTTATTCGACCAACACTTTACCTCCCACTGAGTTAAAAGAAGATTATACCATCGAAAGCCCCTATTTTCAATGCGGCTTAAGGCATTGGAGGTTTAATGGCGACTTTCCTGCAATAACCAAATGAGGCGAATACTTATTTCAATAGTTCTTCGCTGAGATGACACAATGAAAGATTGTGCTCAGCATACACACTTTTGTGCCTTCGTTCCAGTCTCTGATACTTTCACTCAGTGTGAATATTACAATTTGCACAACAAACAAGCAAAACAATCGATTTTTTGGAACACAACATCGTTTTTTCTACAAGAGGAGATCTCTTCAACGAAGTCGAAGATTGGTATTAGGTATCATGTATTGGTAGTGAATTTTGTAAATGTAGTTTAGGTTAGGCATGTTGGCTGCCAGCGAAATTGCGTGCACACTTAGACCATTTGATCCATTGTGGTGCACATTGTCAGACTACAAGCACTGACACAGGACGGTGCAAGAACTCCATTTGATCCCAAGGGCAAACAGTCACTGAACCTGATTTGAACACCGGATAAAGCCCATTCACCCTGCTTTGACTGACTACACCTATCTAACCAACTGCGTAAGGTATATGTGGGACACTGTTATGGGGGACTGCTTGCAGAACAGCGCATTCCTGCTATACCACTGATCCTTGCAATCGAGGATCGTTAGTCTATGAATCCATTTGAACTTCCCATTCCTTGAAGCGTTCTATTCAGCCATGGCTTAGAATTCTGGATAACGAAAAGTGGTTTTGCTTGATATTTCCAAGCTAGTGTGTCTTTGGCATCGATAAATGTCTTTTTCAACGCATCAGAAATAAGTAGTTCTGCAGTCGAGTATTCATTTTATAACTGTTGGTTTGCCCCAGCACGGGACACAAAGCTATCTGCTGCGTTCACAGTGGTGCTCATATTCAACCAATGCCATCCTTCGCCGATGGTGGTCCTCTCAGTTGTTTATACTTGTCTCCGGAATTTTGAACTCAACATTTTTTATTAATTTCAAAAAAAGTCGAACAAACACATTTTCTCTGAAGTGCACTTCGCGCAAGTATGCTCCTTCCTGAACGAATGTTAAAACTAATAGATGACCGAAATCAGCGGAATGTTTTTCATTCTTGTCGGTATTTCGATAAAGGGTGTACCAGTGAAACAGCCAACTGCATTCCATCTCACAAAGAATTCAACTGATACCCGCACATGAAGGAATGCTCATTCGCTCACTTTCGAAGTACTGTGCTGCGTTGCAGTTCTTTCATTAACGAAAATTCGTGGGTGGGGAAAATACACACTCACCCGTAGTTTTTCATCTTCATATCAGATGGAGAGGTGCTATTGCAGGAATAATGTCCGAAAGTTTTACCAGCGGGTGAAACAACTATCCAAAGGGTACAACCATCGGACAGAAGGCTGTCGGAACGAAGAGGCACAACTCGTAGTAGAGTCGCAGTCGATACTGAGAATCTGGAAGGATCACTTCTGCAGACTGTTAAACGGCGAAGAGGACACCAATACCGCTGTCAGGCAGAATGTTCCACTCCACGCAATGGACGACGATAGAAGAGAATTCCGTCCCCCAGACATAGACGAGGTCAAGGTAGCAATATCAAGACTGAAGTCTAACAAGGCTGCTGGAGCGGACGGTTTGCCCGCTGAAATATTTAAGGCAGCTGTAGGATATGGTCGGAGGAAAGCATGCCCGACGAGTGGAATCTTAGTATCGTTTGCCCGGTCCACAAGAAAGGAGACCCCTTTGACTGCGCCAACTATCGGAGGATAAGTCTCCTTAACATCGCCTACAAGATCTTCTCTGCCGTTTTGTGTACCCGCCTGAAGCCGTTCATTAATAATCTGATAGGTCCATATCAGTGTGGCTTCAGGCCAGGAAAGTCCACAATAGACCAAATCTTCACACTACGGCAGATCCTGGAAAAGACCCAAGAAATGCAAATCGACACTCACCATCTGTTCGTCGATTTCAAGGCCGCATATGACAGCGTGCATAGAGACGAGCTATACAACGCCATGTCTAGTTTTGACATTCCTGCCAAACTCGTCAGGCTGTGCAGGATGACGATGGAGAACTCTCGCTGCTCCATCAAGGTCGGTAACGAACTCAACGAGACCTTCAATGTCAAAAAAGGTTTTAGACAAGGCGACGCGCTGTCATGTGATTTCTTTAACATCGTCCTGGAGAAGATCGTGCGAAACTCACACGCCAACACTAGAGGCACGATCTTCCAGAAGTCCGTGCAATTGTTAGCATACGCCGATGACATTGACGTGATTGGCAGAACTCAGCGAGCCGTCAGTGAAGCTTTCGCTTACATTGAGACGGAAGCGGCTAAAATGGGTCTGGCGGTGAATGAGGGCAAAACGAAGTATATGCTGTCCTCAAAAAAGGACATACCACAGCGACGTCTTGGACAGAGCGTTACAATGGGCAGCTATAACTTCGAGGTAGTCAAGGACTTCACTTACCTCCGCTCCGGAGTAAATTGTACAAATAACATCAGTACCGAGATCAAGCGTAGGATAACTCTTGCCAACCGCTGTTTCTTCGGGCTCAAGAGGCAATTGAGTAATAGAGCCCTCTCTCGAAGAACCAAGTTGACTCTACATAAGAACATGATCATCCCAGTCCTGCCATACGGCGCGGAGGCATGGACAATCTCGAAAGCGGATGAAGAAGTCCTTGGACATACCACAGCGACGTCTTGGACAGAGCGTTACAATGGGCAGCTATAACTTCGAGGTAGTCAATGACTTCACTTACCTCCGCTCCGGAGTAAATTGTACAAATAACATCAGTACCGAAATCAAGCGTAGGATAACTCTTGCCAACCGCTGTTTCTTCGGGCTCAAGAGGCAATTGAGTAATAGAGCCCTCTCTCGAAGAACCAAGTTGACTCTACATAAGAACATGATCATCCCAGTCCTGCCATACGGCGCGGAGGCATGGACAATCTCGAAAGCGGATGAAGAAGTCCTTGGTCTCTTTGAGAGAAAAGTTCTACGCACGCTCTTTGGTCCTGTTTGTGTTGACGGGTTCTGGAGCAGAAGATTTAATCACGAACTGTACGGGCTGTACAGTGAGCCTAGTTAGGCGTCTACGGATCCAACGCCTACGGTTGCTAGGTCATGTAGAGCGTATGGACACCAGAGCTCCGGCCCGAAGAACCTTCGAATCCGAACCTGTCGGGCAACGCAACAGAGGACGCCCGCGCTTAAGGTAGCGCACCCAAGTGGAGAAGGACCTCAACAAACTTGGTGTGCGAAAGTGGAAACGGCTAGCCAGGGATTGCGCTATTTGGAGAGGCATGTTGGTTGAGGCCCAGGTCCAAGAAGATATTCCTCGGCTGTTAAAAAGCAACGTATACCAGTACCTTTCCTGTCTCTCCCCCGGTATTAGGGACTCACTTAACCTTTTTACTACAATGGAACTGGAAATAAATGTACAAATATAAAAATCAAAAAAGGTCAGTCTGTCGTCCAGAAGTAACATCCTTCCCGATTTTTGTTCATTTGGGATCTCTCGAGACACCCTTGGTCTACGACGCACTATGTTTGACAATTTTTGTACATTTCCTGTCTAAAACGCATTTACAATGAGGACTTTTATCCTAATCCAAAATCTGCATAATGCAACAAGCCTTTTCCAGATGCCATGAGATGAACAAAAGTAACGGGCGGTTGCTGTAGAACCAGAACCATGGCTACAGTAATTTTTGTAAAGCTCATATAGCGTACATCTTTTTTCTGTCACAGTCGAAGTAAATATCGAACGGTGAAGTGGTGTCAAGAGTGCCCTAGCCTTCTTCTAATTATATCCAATTTGACTCTTGGGAGAACGATTTGTACCGCTTTAGTAAAACAAACTAGATTCATATGTGAATTTCTTCTCTCTAAGCTACTCGTTTCTATTTCTTTCATCTTTTAGCTCTTTAAAGAGTTGTCTGCCCAGAGACTGCAGGCTATTTCTTACTTTTACGTATTTCAGTAAATTAATGCACAATCAGCAACAGTGTAGTATCAAGGCTTTGCACGCAATTCAATAAGCAATACATTACCTGTCCGGACTCTTTGTTACGGCCTCTTCTGTCGCCTGATTACCTAAGAGTATGCAACAAAATTGACGGAGTATGTTATAAATACACACACAACACTTAACCACACAAGAAAAGACACGTTTCGTAATTTTATATAATTTATTAATTTTTTACTATTTGATTCAGTGCATCATTTCATAAAATAATAAATATAGTTTTTGTTTTATATAATTTTTCACCTTCAATTGAGATACATTTCATGTACAAATCGAATTTAAGTGGCTTACCAATTCAAATCAATACAAAAGTTTACTATATTATTTACATTTAACTTGTTACTGTCATAACAGGGCAACGTAGGAAAATACAAATGATATCATGAGTAAATAATAAGTGTGAATACAGTTGTAACATAACATCTGCTAATGAATTTATAATCATCTCACCGATATCACTGACAACATTCAAGTCCCTTGTGGCAGTAATTTTTCACATAGCGTGTGATTGGTGATTATTCTTAACTGTCCACACTTACATAGATCATTTGAATTGGCAGTGAAAATTGTTAACAAAATTGAAGACAAATATTTTTCTTATTTTTTATTATTATTTTTTTATTTTTGTTAAACAGAAGCTTTACCATCAACTGGCAGTGTGTGATTGTTTATCGTCTTAAATTAAATTCATTTCGTTTTCATTTTACTTGGCACCATTTGGCATGTTTCACATTGACCAATATTTACTTTCAATACAAAAATAATGCGGGTTCTTGCGAAGAAAAAAAATAAGAAATAAACACAAATGTATTCCAATGGAAAAGGAGGTACTTTTCCGTCTCTATTGCAAGTCGAAAGACGATTTTGTGTATTTGTTTTTTTGCCTATAAAACGTCTTGTTGTCGCACAAACAGATGCTTTAATATTCTCAGTGAGCAATTGATTTTTAGGTGATGCTGGGCAATAGTGCTTTAAGAGCTTTAAGCGGGTGCAGCCGCTTCAATCGTACCATATGAAGAAGGAAACAAGAAGCCTAACTCGATGACATCGAAACAAATTGAGGAACCTCCGCTCTTAGGGACACTTTTTAAACGGATTAAGTTACACGCGGAAGTTCACACCATGTCGACAGATTTTTCTCTGGACCATCCTGCGAATGCACTGCAATGCATTTTAAGCTGCGCTACTACTGTTCTCGAATCCAATAGACGAAGATCGTTGGATAGTACACATGGCCCATAAGTGATCATAAAGTCTCTAGACCCACCATTAGTCTGAAAAGAGGATCTTTCTTTTGAAATGCAACTCTCAACACTTTGCTCAGTTTGTGGGAGCTTAGATATCCGGGGACGGAACATGCCAGGGGGAGATTGGCATCAATCGGCCAGAGCCTTTCAACGAATTTCCTTGTATACCTTGAAGATGGTTGTAAATTGCCGAGACATTATACGGCCACAATATGATTTTCCAATATAAGGAACGGTTGTGTTGGTAAAGGAGTTTGACAACTTTAAAGCAAGGTCCGCGAACGTCATCTTAGTCGAGACCCGACGTATAATTGGTCTTGGTAATCTGTGCAGCTTCTGAGCGCATGGACACTGTACGAATTGTACATGCTTCCGATTTGCCCACTCTGCAGTTTCTTGCCGTCAACACGCGTCAATTGACTTTCGTTTAGTTGCGCTGTGTCAGCAGTTAATCGTGAAATAGTTTGTATAAAAGACGGATACAATAAATAATATGACGAGTGCGAAATACGAGCTCACAAGCGTATCACATTGTTTTATTTCTTTTTACTTTTTCCTATTGCTATCCCTCCACCAGTGGTAAGGTGGTTGTAGTGCAAAGCTGAACAGACACCAAGAGAATCCTCAAGCCGATTGTTTCGAGAAAGATAAGAAGACTCAAACCAAGTCTTTATATTAGAGCTTGGTCTTGATGACAGTCTGGACAGCTTCCTGTTTACTATAGAAGAAGAGTTCTGTAAAATACAGGGAACAATTGCGTAGAGTTTTATCCAGCGAACTGTCACTCTAACCCAGCTTTGTCCAGAATTGACCACTTCACGACATGTCACAACATAGCTGATTCACAGGAACCTCTAACCTCTGACTCCAAAAACCTTCTTACTGCCTTCATCCATTTTCCGGACGAACAAAAAACTGAAACCACTTAAAGGGAAAATATTTAAAGTAGATGTGTGTACACAGCTTACGGCAGTGAGAAAAATGTCAAATGAACAGAATATTATATGCAACTCAGATGTGAGGAGACTTACCGTTTTTGGGTGAATTTATATTCAATGAAATTGCCGTAGGCTCTGTGGTTAAATTACGTTCAAAGCAAACTTTGAAGTTAAATTAATGTTGAGACTGCAAAGTTGAGTTTGCCCCAAAGAGAAGATAATCATGCAAATTGCAGGATTGTAACACCTATCGTGTAGCTAAGAGCACACGTACATGTATGGGTTGGAAATTAATATTTCAGCACAATCATCGCTTATATATGAAATAAGACGTAAGTCTTATAATTAGTGTATCTCCAAGATGAGTTCGTGATGTAGCACATAGGTGCCACTATCTCTGAACCTTCTAAAAATAGAGACTGAATAATAATAATTAGTAAATGGTGAATGGCGCACCAATCAGAGGGGGATCTAGATCTAGCACATCTACAATTCTCCTTGGAAGGAAAAAATACTGTATGTTTGAGAATCAGGTTCACTCCGCGTCAAGTGCCCTAAGTCGCAAGTCTTCACCATTAATTAACTCGTTACATCTGTAATTCATTACATCTTCTGTGCTATGGATGCCTAAGCAAATTATGGATGTGTATTTGGTTGCACTTGGTCTCTTCGAGAGAAAAGTTCTGCGCTCAATCTTTGGTCCTGTTTGCGTTGAAAGTTCTTGGAGAAAAAGATTCAACCACGAATTGTACGGGCTGTACAGCGACATGAGTATAGTCAGGCGTCTACGGATTCAACGCCTTAGTGGCTAGGCCATGTTGAGCGCATGGACAACACTGCTCCAGCCCGAAGAGTCTACGACTCCGAACCAGTGGGACAACGCAATAGAGGATGACCACGAACCCGATGGCGCACACAAATGGGGAAGGACTTCAACCAACTTGGAGTGCGAAATTGGAGGCAGCTGGCTAAGGATCGTGCCAGCTGGAGAGGATTGTTGACCGAGGCCCAGGTTCACCCCGGATAGTAGCGCCACACGAAGAAGAAGAATTTGGTTGATATCATGGTGAGTAGTTTTACCGCGACCCATATTATTATTTCGTTCACAATTGGATCCAACGCGAACGTGAAATCGGCCGAGGTACCTTCCAATGACTACACGTGTCATCAAGAAACAAGATGATGCACCGCACTCCATCATTTGATGAGGTCTAACCTGAGACATGATTTATTCCGCTAACTTAAAAAACCTAAAAATTGCATCAAATATTTATAATTATCATATATGGGTGGCGCTACAGCCCGTAGAGGGCCAGGACCTAGCCTCTCAGCAACCACTCGTGTTGTGCATGCTATTATTCTGTCATGTGTGGAAGGGACCTAGTTTTATGCCGACTCCGAAAGGCCAAGTTTGAGAAGCAAGTTTGAGAAGCTAAGCTAAAGAGTTGAGACCGTGAACATTTTTTTGTCGCACAGAGCAGGAATCGAACCTACGACGTCGTGGTTGGTGTTGACGCACATACCCACAACGCCACGGGCCCCCACCCATCAAATATTTAGAATTGCTTAAGGAATCTTAGCTTTAAGTCACAGATGTTTAACAGAACTAAATCTCTGCAAAAGATGTTCTTGTACAAGCTTGAAGTTGACCCTATCTGTTTGTGTCACAGCAAGGCAAATCTCCCGGCGTAAGTTAAAGAATCAATTTATCAAATTTTGTCATCTATTCCATGGTAATGTTTGTTCTAAGTTTATCCTATAAAACTAAAGTAATTAAGAAAATAACCAACGTCTTCTGTATATTTTTTGTTCACTTATCATAGGTTTTCTTTTTATGTATGTATGTATATAATAATTGTATAAAGTGCGTTTCTAAAACCGATTAAATTTACAATCTTAACATTAATGTGTTACTGTCATGAGTGAAATTCTCCATGTTTCTCTCATGCACACACACAGTGTTCACTTGTTCACCCTTATGCCAATAAAATCATCTAAATTATAGTAATTTAGTACTGCTCTAAGTTACATACATTATGAATTTACGTGTTTTGGAGTTCTCAGTAATTTTGGTTTGGTTGTCACTGTGTTTTTGTTTTTTATTTGTCTACCCATACTAAACGGATTTACACAATTCATTACCTAGGTACGAATTGTTATGTTGTTTTCAGTTTAGTGTTGTTTTTTCCACTTTTTAAGTACTTTTAATTAGTTCCCTATGATTATTAAATTAATTAGTCCTTATGCTAAGGTTCTTGCGGTTTTGAATATTAATTTCTCCAAAATTGCGCTTTGGGTATAATATTTGTATATTTTTGTTTTTTTTTTTTTTTCATTTTCAACCATTCACTCCGAAACTATTTTCGATTTATGGGTAAATGTTGTTTTTCAATTGAACCCAATACTTGGTTGGATAACTTTGAACAAAATGAATGTAATTATTTACATTGTGCAATTAATTAATATTCATCTGGAATCTAGCAGAATCGTAGCGGTAGGTAACAATGTTTTGATCTATTTGTGGCTCGAAATGTTCACATTTACACAGAAAATTATTTACGTTCGTAATCAATGTAATAAGAGGAAATAAAAACATACACATCCTTCGATGTTGAAAACAAAAATCTCAAAGAAACAATAATCAAAGGTCGAGGAAAGATAGTGCGCCGTCCACTGCAATTATTTGATGCCGTGGGCATGGTGTTTTGAAATATTCACTCCCAGTTTGATGTGATATCGCAACCGGCCTACACTTCACATAACTACTCTTTGCCTTCATGTACTAGTCCCTAACCTAACCTAAAGTACATAGTTGAGGACTGATTACTTATTTCAAGAAAAGCAACTACATTTTTACTGAAGCCGGTTCCGAGCCTGCGGGAGCACGCAACATTGGACAATTGTGTTGCTAAGCATAACAGGGGAACGATTAGTAACGGAGAACGAAACCATACATGCCGCGTCTAACCTGGTGTTCGACATTCAATAGAGCGAAGATGAAATAGAAAATGCACAGGTGCTTGCCTGATTGACTTGGACAAAGCGATCGACACCGTTTGGTTGGAGGGCCTCTTCCTTAAGCTTGTCAGGGTCGGCATAGGTAAACCATTGCTAGATATGATAACAGGTAGAAAGTTCATTGTGAAAAGTGGCGATGTAATTTCTTCCACAGTCTTTGACATTAAGAATAGTCTGGAACAGGGAGCAGTTGGCTCCCCGATCTTGTTTTCAATTTTCACTGCTGATTTTATAGGTTCTATACCGTACTTAATTGTGTATGCCGACGATTTTGTAGCGTATAGCGTAAAGATCATTTGCGACGACTGGAAGCTAATTACCGATTGGCCATCTGCATTTTCGCACTCGGGGGCCACTGTTGAATACAGTCATCCCTCGAAGAACCAAGATATACCTATATAAGAACAATACCTGTTTCGAGAGAAAAGTCCTTCGAATTATCTTCGGTCCTGTACGTAGAGAAGTTGTTTGGAGGAGGAGGACGAGCTGTACAGCGATATCAACCTGGTCAAGCGAGTTCAAACCTTCCGTCTCAGATGGCTTAGTCACGTCCAGCGAATAGACACAAATGTTCCGGCCCGTAAATTCTTCGACTTCAACCCCGAGGGACAACGCGGTAAAGGAAGACAACGCCTACGGTGGCGCACGCAGCTAGAAGGGGACCTGTAATAAGTTGAACGTGCGTGGCTGGAAGCAACTAGTACAAGGCCGGGCTAGATGGAGAGGCATGTTGGCTGAGGCCCAGGTCCACCCCGGACTGTAGCGCCAGGCAAAGAGGCAAAGCCAAGAAGCTGAGTTGCAACCTGAAGTGTGAAACTATGCTTTTTAGGACATCGTTGTGCATGGCATCATGGGATTCGCAAACAAGCTGGAGTGGGCACACAGGGACGGCTGTTAGATGTTAGATCTTTGCTGTGGTAAGGAGATTGTTTTACAGTAGCCAACTTGATACCAGGGTAAAGTTTATCTGCCCCCATTCAGCCAATTACGGTTGTCCTCTGCGGGTCAACGCGAATCCTTCCCAGATTTAAAAGATGAGGTTGTTTGAGAGACAGTGCCTTGGACTTGTCCGCGGTTGTATCGTTCGCCCGAGTCTGAGTACAGGAGGTACTATCCGAACGAGACTAAATTTATGCTCGGCAAGATAATTTGATTGTCAAGCTGACTTCTTCCAACAATCTGATCTTTGCGGCTTATTACACGAATATTATGTACCATGAAAGAGTGTGCCTTAAACGCGTTATTCCTCCCGGTGCGTTCTCTGATGCCTCGTAATCTACCATGTCGTACTCCGAACAGTGGACAGGCGACTTCAATATGAACGGGATGTCGCTCGCAGAGAAAATCCTCCGATTCAGTTCAGAGCGATCTCTGCTCGTGACAGGACAGAACGAACAAGAAATACCAAGTTGCCCCAAAAGATATGCACCACGGCGTATGAACCCGTAAAGAGTCATTAGGTTGGATGTAAGAACGATTGTTAAGTTCGTAGTAGTTTTAGGGATTTTTGAGTTGAAAAATAAAATAGAAACGAGTAAAATAAAAGCAATGAAGAATACTCTAATCATAATAGGTGACCGATTTGTAATGAATCAGTTATCGGAGCGCTTAGTAAGTTTATAGATGAATGGAAATATCATGAGGTGTTTCTCACGGGCTTAGGGAGGAACGTTTCTTAAAATAAGTAAACCAGGCTCTGTCAAATTAAATAGCTGCATTTGCATTTTTGAATTCTTCATATGAGATATTTATGCCAAGCAGTACAAAGCAAGTTCTTCCACCATTGACCATGTGTATGACCTAAAACGGGGTACATACGGAAACACAACATTTGAGAGTTTTCCTATAAAAGGTGAAAAATTGCATATTTTCTTCGGCCACAAGTCTGTCTGTTGATTTGGTAAACCGAAAAGAATTACACGTAAAGCCAGAGTACATGACAAAATCGTAAAAGAAGAAGAGGAAAGTTGTGCCAAATTTGTATGTCGATACTAAAGCGGCTGTGTGGACAATCATCACAGATAGTAAACTATTTTTATTATGTCTGCTATCGCCATATATTTATATTTGTTATTGTTGTTTTGTATCGTTATTTGTTCATAATTATATTCATCTATAGCTTTAAATCAGACAGACGACAAGGGTATACACCTTTTTTCTGCTTTTTTCATATTTCAATTTAATTTAAATTTAATCGTTCATGTGTAAACCATATCATGCATGCATGCAAAGCAAATATTCGAAATGTCACACACAATTAGTGTTTTCTATTGCTACCTATTCGATTTGAGTTTGTTTGATCAACCTTTCTCCGAATCGACGGCCAATATTGATATGGTACAATCCTTATAAATGCATGTTGAAATTTGATGTGGATATTTAAAAATAAATATAGCAAAACAATGTCGTGCGTGACAAATCATTTTCGCGGTTTGTTTTGACACAATCAAGTCGATTGAATCAGCCATATTTCTTATACTGAATTTCCGTCCGTATCTGTAGCAGACTTCAAACTTTCAAGGCGTGGCAGATCTTGAAGAAAATGCTTGGTAGATTTGGAAAAAGCGCAGTAGATCGGATTTTTTCCCACATACTACGTCCACGTTGCTGTCATAAATGAAATAAATAGCTACGTTCACATTTTTGTAATAAAGTCGTCAGTTATAGTATTTAATTGTAATTTTTACATTTTTACATTGGGTTTATGGAAGGTGTTGAGAAGCAAAAATCAGCAAAAATGACATAAAAAGGAAAAATGAATGTATGTGGTAGATCTGGCTCTTTGGGTAGTAGATGTGGTAGATTTAAAAATTTAGCAAAAAGAAGTAATCTCCCATCATTGTGGTAATTTTCCAATACTTATGCGTAGTCGTACCCGATTGCTGTCTTAAAGTGTGTTAATTCAGATCAACGAATGTATTATGTAGTTCTCATATAAGGCAGCCGCAATCAGATACAACAAATTTTTCTTTTTTTCAGCACCGATCTTCAAAATTCTTCGCAGCTACGTGTTGAGTTGTTTGATAAAATGCATTTGAATTACACTGAAATAGCAATTTTGAGTTATTTTTTCTGAAATGGATTTGCTTATTAAATTTTATTTTATTAATTTGTTTTTTTTCTCGTTTAATAGTTGAATTAGAGCACCTGTGAGATACGGTCACATAAGGCATGCTTATGGCCAGTTTCACAGGGCACGTTTTAACTCCTTTTTTACACTTCAGTTCAGCAATATATTTCCATAGTATCAAACCTTGAACTGAGTTAAATTTCTAGTTCAATTTAACGAGAGCACACTCGTATTGTATTGTTTCCTCAGTAACTAACCAACTTCTTCGTATTGAAATAATTTTAATGGATTCCTAAACCGTAGTTTTTCCTTAGTTGAAATATGAACTAAACAATTTCAAGAGGACGAAGCATAGAATACACCGACTGCTCTTACAAGTTACAGACGATACACAGACATAATGCAAAGTGCTGCCAGATATTTTTCGATCGCTTTACCCAGCCGAAGTTCTAATTTCACTGTGACACCGGACGAGTTCAACCAACTAAACTCTGTTAAAAGTTCAGCTGAACGTAAGCTTAAACCCTCACAGTGAAACTGAGAATAAATAACTTTTGTTCCTGTCCGATTGTGCAATGTAGGATCATCTTAATCGTCGTGCGAACTTTTGAAACTACGTAATCATTTTTATATTCTATTGTTATTATTTATGTTATGAATTATACTAAGTATATACCATATCTTAATGCCTGAAACACAATAGTGCTGTGTTACGTTCGACTTTAATGTTACGATGTGGTGCGATGACGCACTGTAATCATCTCCCTTTCAAATACCAGATGAAAAATATTGTGTCAGCTGTTTTCGCTTGTGAATTGTCAAAGAAAAAAATATTCTGCTCAAACAATTGGACTTAATTACGAAAAATGAATACTAATAAAGCTAAAAAAAATTAAGAAAATGCTTTTTGTGCTAGTTTGAAATATCAAAACAAATTATGTATGAATCAGAAAGTAAGTGGTGGGTTCGTGAGCTGATTCTTTGCAGAGATACAGATGGAATCTACAAATCAACAAATCTTACTTTTTCAACTTTCGAAACTTCCTCCTTCGTCCGAATTCAATTTGATTTGGTCGTGAAAATATAGTCAGCTATTTATCATCGCACCAATCTGTCAAAAATTGTTCAGCACATTGACATGAGAGGGTTTTATGTGTCACGATCCATAGGTCGCCGCAGTATTCTGTGCTTGGCCATTGAATTGTGTGCGTTGAAAGAGAACGCAACGCAGCAACGCACTATTGTGTTTCAGACATAGTCCAACATTTCAGCCAAAATGTTCTGCATTTTTTTCAACTATACATTTTCCAGCAGTTCGAAATTTTGAATTTCAGCGAAATGTTGAATTTCGTCCCTGCATTTGCAATTTCGTCAAGAAACAGCTGTCTACAAAACAATCATTAATTTCAAGTGATAATTAGAACACAAAATGCCATATATGTAATATGTTTGAATTACCACTTAAATTCATGTTTGAACGAATGGAACAAGCCAAAGAGGTACTAGGTGCAACCACTTCTGATTTATAATCAGGAACAAATACCAGTATTCAATCCTGACACAAGCTGTCATTTGAAGTGCTAAAGTACCAATGACAACGCAAAATTGGATTTCGAAATTTTGATTCCGATATGTTCAATTAGGGTGCGGTGTAAGCGTACATAACGTTGGCATTAGTAATTGCATTAAGCTTAACTTAGAGTACCTGCAAAATGCAATCGCGTGAAATTGAGAATGACAAACAATAATAATAATAATAATTATAATAATAATAATAATACTAATAAAAATTATCCTTGAGTGTGGTAATATCTTGTTAATCCATCAGAACTCTTAGAAAAAACCACAACGATTGCATAGCCTAAGCAGATCCTGCTCAGAATTCCATCACAAAGTGAAAAATTTACATTTGCACATTGCTTACTCGTTATATAAATAAATAATATATGTTTTTAATGTTTGTGTGTAGTTCATGTATAACAATTTTATGTGAAACATCATCACAACACTCTCGAGATTTCATAGAACTGTACTATCAATTACATGCGCTTAGTTTTACATTTATACAATTGCGTATCATTTGTATATTTTTTTGTGTTTTTTTTTCTTTATTCGAAGGTACCTAATTTACAATAGTTTCATATCTTCTGAACTCTTTCCGTATATCATAAAAATTATAAAACGAAATCCCCGCGATTGCGGGGCATGGAAGGATTAATAGGTTTGGTTTTACAAATGCATTCCTCAGTCAAACTAGACATTTAAAAAAACACTCCTACATTCAATAACAGAGAAATGAAGAAGAAAGAAATATGTAAACTAAATACAATTTAAGGCAGTGATTGTGTCATTAAGTAGTATGTATGCATGTATGTATGAATGTACTTAGATTGACATGATTCAATTTACATCCCTCAAAGAATTTCTTCCCTTATATAATTTAAAGAAAATTTAATTGAAAACAGTTTGATAGAACTAAATGCTGGGATGACGTAAAAAAATAAATGTATTAGAAAAAGTTCGTTTTAAAATTAATAATTGATGGAATATTAGTAAAACATCTATACAACATATCACACAGTAGTTTCCCGGTCAACGTGTATGTACTCGACCGGCTGAAGCCCGTGTCAGGAAGCGGGATCGATAAAAAGTGAATCTTTTTTGATGTCCTTTTTCAGTGTTCCATTCAGGATTGTTTTTTGAACAACCGATTTTTTACGTTTTCGCACTAGACCGAATATGCAGAATATTAAGCAGGCGGTTATGGCCGCCGCTATACAACCTAGGGCAGCGAATACACCACCGGGTAATTCCAGGAGCTTACGGGCAGTTCCACACTCCTCTTCGGACTCATCGAACCCTGAAGGGCAGTTGGTGTGACCTGAAAATAAAAAAGAAATAGAACAAAGCAAAAAATGAATTCAATGCTCAGGAAAAATGTAATAAATCAAGCAATGTTATCTTTGGCTTGGAAGTGTATTTTTAAAAATAGAAATATGGACCTTAATAAATAGAATGTTTGATTGGATACCACATTTTTCATTCAAATTTGGTATTTCTCTTCACGCTTTTCATGTTTGTTTGCTTACTTGCGACTTGTTTGACATTTCCTACCAAATAGCGCTGTATAAACCTTAGTTTACATATTATATATTTTTATTATTATCATTAATCGTGTGATCGTATCAGTAGAAACCGTCGATGAAATCTATGGAATGACGTTGGAACCACGGAGAATTAAATGGCATGAAATGGCTAAGGCTGTGGATTTACATGTGCATTTTACGCTATATCGGTATTAGCCCACTGCGTTGAAGACTATTAAGGAAGGAAACTCTTAAGGGCCTTAGATATCAAGCTTAGCTTCTTTTTCATATTTTTTGCGATTTGTTGCGATTTCACAATCACAGGTATTAATGCGTTGGCGATTTGTTTATAGCAGTGATATTAAACTGCGATTTTCCAAAAAAAGATCTATGGCACACAAAAAAAAAAGAAGAGCTCCTGCCGCAATGCAACAGCTAACGTCGTCAACATACTCAATCCATCTCGAGGTTTTTTTTGTTGTCTACATTCTATATATTTGCATAAATTGTATCGCTTTATTATATCAGGGTACAAGTCATGGTGTACAGCATATGAAAAGCACAAATTTACTATCTCGCCCACTTATTTTTCGTTGTAAGCTGTCCTACGATACGACCTGTCTCAATCGCATGTATTAAAATCGTTATCTTATTCGCATACAGACGGCGACCGGAGTTGCCTCTGACATTGGAACCTAAGCTATTGTGCTGAGAAGAGTAATATCACAATAATGGCCAGTTTCTCAGTGAACGTTCAAACTCCACTTTTGGGTAACGCTTCAGTTCAACGATTATTCGGTTTCACAGTTTCATTTAAACATCAAGCTGAGTTAAATTTGTAGTTTACGTTAAACGTTCATAAAACTACTGGACAGTCTCTTCTTTCTCTCTGACTCCTGCTGTTCACCGAAAGTATTTAAAAAGTAAAACCAAGGGGCAAGCTCAGGTAAATACACGAACCAATTGTTGATCGCCTTACATAAACGAAGCTCAACTGAACTGAAGTTTACATTTGAATGTGAAAATTGACAAGTTCAACCAACAACTTACACTCTGTTCAAGATTCAGCTGATTTCAAGTTTAAATCTTCACTGCGAAAATAAGAATATAATTAGCAACTGTAAGCATGTGCGCACACAAATTTATTCAAATCTGTCACACTTCATCAAATCGAACATGAATGCGTCTGTGTGAATCAAACTGCGAATAGGGTTGTAAAAAATAGAAACTTACTTAGCTTAGTCCCAATGGGGCTCCCGGCCAGGCAAATCGACTTTAAACCAAATATTCACACCAAGGCAAATCCTGGAGAAGACTAGCCAGTTTCAAATCGATATTCACGATCTTTTTATCGATTTTAAGGCCGTATACGGCAGCATTCATCGCAGGGAGTTGTTCGAAGAGATGGCCGAATTCGGAATTCCGAGTAAAAATTGATTCGGTGGCAATGTGCCGTTCGGTTCGGAACCTGTACCGGATTTCGGCAAGGAGATGCGCTGTCGTGTGATTTCTTCAATACACACGACAGCGTACTGTCGTGTGTCTTCACGTGGCTTCTTTTATGCACAAGTCCATTCGATCCCAATTCTACTAATCTTCTCACCTAGTCTGTAATTAAATCCTTTGATTTCATACAATAATATAATAATAAGGGTGGCGCTACAGACTATGAAGGGCCAGGGACTAGCTTCTCAGCAACTACTCGTGTTGGGCGTGCTATTGTTCTCTTACGAGTGGAAGTTTTAGGCCGAATCTTAGCGGCTTTGTTTGAGAAGTTTTTTTTAGACATTAAATACTCTCTGAGCATTGCCAGTCACTCGAGAGAGGTGGGGCCGTGAAAATTGTTTTCGTAGCACAAAGCAGGAATCGAACCTACGACGTCGAGGTTAGGGTCGACGCACATACCCACCACGCCGCGGGCCACAACTTTGATTTCATCACCATATTTATTTTGCTGTATCCATTTCGTGCGATTGCTTTTAAGACATGACAAAACAAAGAAGGATAAAGCAACAAACCACGACAGCAGTAATGACATTAAAAAAAATCAACATCGGCTACTCAACCATTCTTAAGGAATTCAACTTCCTTCCTAGCGACACTAACCGCCTAATATCCCAGGCTATCTTTGAGAAGAAATTCTCGATCAGCTTTTCTTCCAGATCGGACTGGATGTCTGATAGACAGAGGTTGGATGTCTGATAGACAGAGGTTGAATGATCCTCTGCGTACTTTCACAGATGGATTAAAGACGAAAGAAGTGGTGGGTGCGGGTGTCAATTCCCAAGATCTGAACATCGCTATCTCTTTAAAGCTCCCTGATCACTGTAGCGGCAGGCAAATTCCATAGCGATTAAAGAATCGTTGTCATGGCTCGAAAATAACGTGATATCAAAATGTTATGTTTGAACAGTCAGGCCGCTATAAGATCAAAATAACTGCAAGGCCGATGAACTCGCCAGGTGTGGTGCAACCTCATCCCTATGAGTAGCAAGGATACCAACTTAACCGATCGCTACAGCATACCATCATCCTAAGATTCACACAATTAAAACCACTAATAACAAATGGCTAGAAGGCACCATCTGCCTTTAAACAAAAGAAATCTAGCCATCACGCAACCTAAGGAGAGTGACCGCCTTACGCGTCTACTTGGACTCAGAAAACACTCATTAAGGACTCTCATAGGAGTCATAACCGGGAAGTTTGCAATTGGCACTCATGCTCGCAGGACGGGTGCCATATATTATGATTTCTGCATAAGCTGCATGGATGAAGAGGAGAAGAAAATACTTATGCTCGTGCAGCGCTCTGGCTAGTCGTAGGTTCCTGCACCTCGTGGCCTACTATTGCTCAATGAGCTATACAGCACCAGCATAGGCCAGCTAATTCGCTTCACTACAAGCCCCAACTGGTTCCGTTTGGTATTACAATGGACCTACTCTGGCCTGAGTGTGATTGCTTAGCAGTCAGCTTCTACAACCTAATCTAACAGTGGTGTGATATTCCAAGACTGATTTCATTTAAATCTTATGCGATACTACAGTGATATGCTAACCGCAGTACTGAAAGAGAAGTACTCGCTCGTTTATTTCCTTCTGTTACTTTTAAAAAATCTAGCCAGTAGTAACACTGTACTGTACTAATGTGGTTAGAGCTCGTTATCACACCTAACCACCTCGATGTCGTAGCTCATGCCATCCGCCTATGATATAAAACGTAACGCAAGAGAAAGAATATTATATTTATACCCTTTTGGAGATGTGTACAGTGTCCAAGAAGTAGCCTGTTACATCCCTACATGTATGAATCTAGTCTAGTCTTGTACTAGTCTGATTGAGTGATGAAATCTTATGCAGAAAAGTCTTAACAAGGAACATATAACAATTGTAAATAAATTATCTGAAAAATAAAAACCATAACTAACTAAATAACTCTAAGCTAAACTTAAACTTAAACTGATTACATATAAATAAATTCATGTGATGTTGCAATTAATTTAATATTCCTCTATTTACAAGCCAATTTGTAATTCACTCACCATTCTCTTTTTTTCAACAACAGTAAGAAAAAAAAATACCGCCGGCAGTAACTTATCTGCAGTGGCGTTTTCTTACGAATCCAATCCCTCCATTGTGTAGTGACAGTGACAACTTTGGGTGAAAGCAAATTGAATGCAGAGAAAAATATCCCTCGGATGGAGGAGGACGCCCATTTCGTTTTCACAGATTGTGCACGTAGTAAAGCAACTCATCCCATCACCGCAATACTATCAGATCCACAAGGGAGCCCATTCCGGAAAAATGCAGTAAAAATTAGGCGCTCCACGTTTTCCTTCTCAATCCTCAGGCTAAGGAAACACTTCAAATGGCGATAGTCGGTTGGCGAAGCAACTAGCGATGAAAATAAATGAGCATTCTTCATTCAGAAGACAAATTCACTTGTGTTCGCTCCCTTAAAAGTCGTAAAACGAGGGAGCGACATCACGGCACCATAACCAACCGTAAAAAAGTGACGTCTTTTTCGGTTTTGCACAAACACACTACTCGTATATACATAAGTATTATATTTATTATTTTCGTTGTGATCCATGAAAAAAGATTGTACACTTTATGTGAAGACATGGGTATGGTAAATGGTTTAAAATTCGCAGAGTGAAAAATTACACTGTAAACGTGAGGGAGGGGAATGCCGGTAACAACAATATAATGTACTTACCGTCACACCACAAGTTTCCAGCAATGCATGCATCAATTTCAGGGCATTTGTATTCACAATCTGATTCCTTTGGATACAGTCCAAATTCGCCGAGCGTATCATTCCCTGTTGATGAAGCGTTACCTTGGAGGTCCAGTTGCTGCAGGAGTGCTATACGTGTGCGATGAATCTCCAGCCAAGTGAATGCTATGTCGCCAGGTTCTTTAAGGATTGGTTCCAACACAAGGCTCACTGGTCTATGTGGTTGGCAGAAGAGATGCAAAGAAAAGATAAGTATTTAAATAAAATTTCCTTCGTAAATTAATACTTGAAAATATGATGGCGGGTGCGTGGGAGTTCGCCTTGATACGATCTTCAAGGCGAAGTGAATGTAGGTAAATGGATTCTTTTATGGTTAAATGACAGAAAAAAAAGGTTGTTTGCGTATGACCTTGTCTGTGGTCTAGACTTAAGGGCATATATCAAGGTATTTATCTCTCTTTAAAGGCGCCATGCAAAAGCAGTAAGCATTCAAAAGTTTTATTTGCTCTTAAACAGAAGGGTGGGTGCAAATCAATTACATGACAGCAGAAACAAAGCGAAGTGTTGAAGAACTCTTCAACTTGATTGTTCAACTTTGAAAACCCACAAAAATGCTTATGAATAAATTGGAAGGATCAAACTGAGCAATAAGAACATGGGCGCGTAGGAGTTTGATGTTTTATCGATACATATACCATATGTTAAACATATTTCTTTTCCAATCAACTGAGTAGATTGGAGGGTGGAAATCATTCAGTATTAATTTATTTGGTAAACACCCAATCAAACCAAACACGATTAGCAGCTGTATTCAAGAAGAAACACAGTACGGAATACCCCATCAAAAAAAAGAGTTTTTCAATGAGCATACTCCTGTTGAACAGCTACCTGCGTATTGCGTGAATGTCTTAAGATGTCTTGCACAGCGATTGTGCGAGTAGTAGAATGCATCACAGAATGGTTTTACCAACTGTTCTCAAATGTGTGCATTTTTAGCACATGGAACTAAACAATTCGGGAATACAATACGTGCTCAAGATAACATCATGTGTTTATTTTGGTTAGATCTACTCATTAAAAACTTTCACCCCTATTGCGAGTGTCAAATTTCAATTGATAATTGATAAACTTGTCAATCAGTAAGGAGTTCGGTATTGTTTAACTCAGTTGATAAAATGTTTGGCAAGTGTGAATAATTGACACGTCTATTGCAAGTGTTAACAAATTATTGTGTGATGTGAATTATTTTGATGTGTTGTCTTTTTGAATTTAATTTAATGAAACTAGAACATTTTGAGTAAAATAATAAAATAAAAATGAATTCAGTTGATGTGTGGTGTGACGATGATGAACAACCTTCAGTTATTTTCTTGAAAACTATCAGAAGAAGGAGAGAGTTTAGGGATGTTTCCAAAGTAGAACTACGTTTATTTGTATGTATGTCTGTTGTAATATCATGTGTAATATCTTATGGGAAATCCTTTTTCAGTTGTGTCACTAATGTTCTTTTATCGAATTCAGCACTTGCATGAAATGTTGCATGAAATAAAGGAAAAGCAAAAGCTAGCAATCAGAACTAGATCGATACCAAAAGTCATAAAGCTTGCTACAACACTGTGGGTTCATAAGTATGCACAAAAGTGCTCCTGGGCCATATCACATCAACGTCAACTGATGTAAAAGATGTAAAGGATGCTCAAAGGACACATTTGGCAAGTGGATTGAAATCACAAGCCGATTAAAATCCACTCCTTCGCTGGGGACAGTAACCTCAGCTTTTCATATTCGTTCCAAAATTCACGACCGTGCTCCACTCCTTCGCTGAGGACAGTACCCTCAGCTTTTCATATTCGTTCCAAAACTAGTAGTATTCCAAAACGTAGTATTGGAACGGCAGCGTAGGTCAAGCACATTGAGTTCCGATCTGGACAGCATAATTAACTGGGGTAAGGACAACAGAATGGAATTCAATACTTCCAAAACACAATGCTGTCTGCTGTCTCTAAAGCGAATCAGCCATTATCCATGAATGGCGCTTTTATCGACCGGAAAACTTTCGATTCTCGGTATGTACATCAACACAAAACCTATTTGGAACGATCACATATTCGAGGTCGCCAAAAATGCTGCGAAATATTTATATTTCCTTAATCGATGCAAGAAATATTTCACACCCTCTGATTTGGCTTTAATCCTTAAGACGTGTATTCGCCCTAAGCTTGGGTACTGCGCTCATATCTCGTCTGGTGCCTCCAAGACCACCATGCACCTACTAGATATAACCCAAAGGCGAGCGATATAACTTATAGGAAACAACGATATCGCGGGCTCATTAGACTCGCCCCATCATCGACGTACCGTGTCTTCTTTGCCCGTATCATATGGTTATTTTAACAAACGATGCTTTAGTGACCTAGCCAACTGCATTCCTCCTCTCCTTGAATTCACCCGCAATACACGTCTCGCCAGGAATGCATGCCTGCTTTCGGACGCACAGTGAAATTTAAACACTAGTTTTTTAGCAACCATACGAATACCATACATAGACTACAATCCGCAGATATTTTATACCAACGTGCACAGTTACCACCTCACTTTTTTTCCCTCTATATCTTCGGCCGGTGCTGTGTCTTGATCCCGGACAATTAAGAGTATTAATAACCCTTTGAGCACGGGCAGATTATAAAAAAAAATGATTCGTTTTGAATTCGAACAACATCCTTTAGTTGAGATTTATCTGATATTTGTGTATTTAATACAATAAAGAATTTAAAACAATAAAATAACTAATCATACTTCACAAGAAGAAATCTTTGGATCCAACGCTTAAGATGGCTAGGTCATGCAGAGCGGATGGACACCATAGCTGCGGCCCGAAGAGTCATCGATACCGAGCCATTGGGACAACGCAACGGAGGACGTCGCACTAGATGGCGCACACGTGGAAAAGGACCTTAACCAACTTGGTGTGCGCAGCTGGAGGCAGCTGGCGAAAGATCGTGCTGGCTGGAGAGGCATGTTGGTTGAGACCCAGGTCCACCACGGACTGTAGCGCCAATCAAAGAAGAAGACTTCACAAGATCTGACTGCACATCATACTAAACATAAAACACCTGAGGAAACCTTGGTTAGGATAGAATTCTTGTAAGAAAAATAAAAGTGCATAATTAAAAACGTGTACCGGTGGCCAGAGTACATTTTAATATGCCTCGAAGTTGAATCATGGGAATGGTAACAACTGTGAAGTGGTTTCACTTTGCGTACCTACTTATATTCTCTTAACGAACGTGTTCCAACGTAAATCAGTGTTATTTTCTGGCGAAATGGCCACCCTTTGAAATCATGGAAGTCCTAGTAACGAAGGAAGGCGATGCAAGGACATCGGAGACGACATGTGAAAGCGGACAAGCAGATACACCGCAAAATATAATCGATGCATTTGCCTTTTAACCTTCACTCACTCGTCCAGTTATTACGTCCATCGTGCACCACATATCTGACTAACGCACCAATAAAGAATGTGCACCCATGCACTCAGTTTGCCACCAACACGACAAGGAAAATCGAATCTCATTTATTAGGACATCACCTAAAGGACTGAAACTGAATTTAAGGTTGGGAAAACATTAGCAAGCAACTTGTCGAGAGCGAACAACTATAGGATGATACTGGGATCATGAAATTTTACTGTAATCTAAACCCCCACAGGACATGGGAGAAGCACTTACTTATTTGTGAATAGCGGCTGACCATTCGCCCAGTCCTCGGAGAATATGTGAAGAGACGTCGGTCGTGGACCGCTCTGTGCCGGACAAATAACTCGCATAACTTTTAATGGGCGGCCAGAGTAAATCATCAGTCGATTCTTGGTGTGGCATCGCATTGCATCCTCTGATGTTGGGTCAACGGGCAAGTATGAGCCCCAAGTCTGCACAAACAGGCTCCGCTCCAGCTGTTGTACCTCGATATACCACGACAGGCCTTCGCAACTAGAATCTTGTGACTTGAGTGGATATTTGATTTCGTCCTCTCCGCCGGACCCTTTTAGTTTTAAACGTTTGCGGCATTCTGGCACCCGCTTGAACTCGTACGAAGCAAAAAAGTACACATCGGCAAAGTCCTCCGATATGTTGAGCCGGGTGACTGTGAATGTCAATTCCATAATTCTCGAGTTCGATATAAATGTTAGTGGGGCGTTGTACAGCGCACTGGTATTATCGCAGAAACATCCAAGCGGTATCTTTACATCTCGGAACGGCACATCGTACAGCTTCAGTTCGGTGATTCTGCCATCCGGGTCAATTTGATTGCATTTTGGTCGTCCGGTGTGCAGGTCGGAGTCGGTAGTACACGCTGCCCCTTCACCAAAGGACACATTGTGGAGTACTAGTTTAACACGCTCTGACACACCGGCTTCGAATCTGTACAGGCAAGTTAGGTTCTTGGCACCACCACGTCCATAAAGAAAGACGTTCCGTGGTACTTGTATGTTACCCTTCCGTTTGCGAAATATCCTCGAGCACAATTGTGGAACGGGGTCCTCGCCACGTCGACCGGGCCACAGCTCACCACTCTGTTCGGTGTCGACAAACTCGTAGTTGAGGGCAAAGGTGGCCGGGAACAGTGCAGTGCCAGTGTGGGTGTGGAATTCAATTTTCTGCAAATAGAGTAAGCAAAGACGAAAAAAAATAAAATTAGAAAAAGCGGTAAAAATTGAAGACTGCACACATGAGAAACGGCAACGAAAATTTATTTACTATGCTGCCGTGGTACGTCACGAGATAAAGATACATAGTCGTATGCTTTATATATTCGCAGGTACAAGTGGGCCGGCGTGTACAACATTCAGTTGTGGTAACTGGCGCTGGGAGTCAAGGATTCAAAACGAGAAAACGTAAACATTAATTTCCCTAAGGAGGGAATATTTGCCGGGTGACTGCACTTTTCAAGGATGATTCTAGGGGCAGGAGAAGTTTAATTAAATTATTTTTTTATTGTCGCACCCTCGCGATATTCTCTTTTTTCTCTCTCTCGCTTATACAACCCCAGGCGTCTTCACAGCCTAACGAAATGAAGCTCTGCTTCTCTGTGAATTGCATTGCCGGAGTTAGGTGTATTACCACGTCACAAAAAAGACGACTTTTAAATGTCCACAAGTGGGAATGACTAGAATACGGCATAGGCATATTTTCATCCTTCCGGGTTGGGAAAAAATATGCTGCAAGCGACCGTTACACACAAACAGGAATTTCTACTTCTCTTTTTACGAGTGAATAATAGCTGTTGTAACCCAATTCATGTTGTGGTTATTTGCGACTGCGATTTGGAGTGTATTGAAGCGACATGGAGGACCTCTTGATGATAGACCTTGGGGGAATGGTTTGTGATTAGTCGTCAAGATATGAAACGTACCAGCGATAAGCATTTTTTTGTGCTGCAATTGGGCACGTGTTCCACTCAACTGGTTCTACAGATCGCCTTTGAAAAATTGGAGGACAAAACAACAATTTGAAACATTTATTTAGATTCAAAGCAGGTTTCGACTGCGCCAGACATACTCATTTTCTTCCATGGTGATGACACTGTGTACTGTGCAGTGGACCCAATACACATTTATTGTATTACGTCTTTTACTTTTATCCATCATAGAGCAATACAAAACACTTTGTTCTCCTAGTGGTAATTCTCATTATCTCTTTACATACCAGATATTTACTGCGCTACAAACGATCATCTACCGACTATTCGACTCAAAGATTACATGGAATTAAACAATGTTAATCTGCAAACAATGTAAAAACTAACTTTGTAAACTATATTAGTGGCAACCCAAAGTTTATTGCAGAGAGATCATTGAATGTGACATCTGGTAATAGGTTCACTGCAATCATAGTTGATTCTCTTACCGAATAGTAAGTTTCTCACCCGAAGAGATCTTTGGAAAGTGTACATGTCGTGGATAAACATTTCTGACGCTGCTTTAAGCCTGAAACTTATGTAAAGTTTGCATGCCAATTATTTTACTTATTTCGTCGAAATAATTAACCTCTTCAAATAAACGGAAAGCATATCTCGTGAAATTCTTTATAACTCGAGTCTTGGTTCTTGTGTATGAAATTGAAAATCCCAACTGATGGATGAATATTCCAAGAACGGTCGAACAAACTATAGACGTACTTTGAACTAGATATATCCTGAAATTCCTTACTATTCCTTTTCAAAAATCCTAACAGCGCTAGATTAGATTCACAATAGTGTAAGCGTAATGCATGCAAAATGCAATTTAGTGTCAAAAATTAAAATCGAAATCGTCCACTGCTTCTATGCAATTGAAATAATCATAAATAATCGGAGATGCTATTCTATATGCCGTGAAAATGTCCCATTTAGAAATATTAAGATCTTAAGCATTTTTAGACCATTCCGATAAATATTGCTTATCCGAGTAAGATTTAATGGAATCAGTTACACTATCTATCGATAAGTACTATTTGAAGTTGTCGCGATTGTTAGAATTTCGAAGCAATTAAAAATGTCATGAACATCGCTTAAAAACAAAGAAAATTGCAAGGAGCCCAAATGGCTACCTTGCGATATGCCCGATGTTCCCTCTATTGCCTTATGTTAAACACTATCAACTTTTACCAACTGCTTTCTCCCGATTAAGTAATTGGAAAACCACTCTATCGCTGTTGAGTGAGTTCCTAAGGACTTAAGCTTATTTAAAAGCAAATAGTGATGCACTTTTTCGAAAGCTTTCGAAAAACCAGTATATAGTGCATAAACTTGCAAAAGAATTTCGAAATTTGCATTTACATAATTTGAAAAAAAAATAGATGAATAAGTAGGGCATGAACTACCCCGCTTAAAACTATGCTGCCTATTCGAAGTAATTCATTTGTAAAAAAAAATACAATTTACCTTTTACTAGGCATTCAAAAATATTTGGTATGCAAGGCCGACAGTTTTCTATTTTTTTTTTAAGCTGCTTGCAATACACCTATGTCCAGAACTTTAGGAATATCCGTTGCCTGGACTTGATATCCATTATAGACCGACTCAAAGAGTGTTCTGTTGCCTTTTCCAATTAAGGCAGGCGTACGCCACGGTTCAATACTTGCTCCAATACTGTACAACATCTTCACTCGTGATTTTCCGCTATTGAACATTTATGAAGTCGCTATATTTGCTGACGACACACGCGTCCGATTCGTTGGTTTGTAATATCGTAACAACATTGTAGTCATGTGCAAATGATGTAGAAAAATATCTCAGTAAATGGAAAATCAAATTAAATGCTTCAAAGACCCAGACTGCCACTCTTACCAGAAAAAGAAAAGCCTGCTTCTTACCAAGCAACAAAATCGCAATATATAACATCGAAATAGTACTAATAAAAGGATAATGAGCTTGTCATCTTTAAAACATTTTTCCAACCCATTATTTTGTACGGTTCTCCAGTATGGGGCGATTGTGTTAAAGCCCACATACGCAAACTACAAGTTACGCAGAATAAATTATGTTTAACTTGCCATGGTATTTTTCTACCGATGAGCTAGATAAAATGTCTAATATTGAAAAAGTTCGTATTAGACTAAGTAAGTTATGTGAACGATATCAACTTATAAACGGAACTTAGTGCATATATATATATGTTTAGTTGAGTCCAAATTACTTAATGTATCTATTTACATATTTATTAATTTTTTTCATTTATTTGTTTGTTTGTTTAATAAATAATATTTATTTATCTATATATTTATATTTCTACATACAGGAGCCAAACAGTAAGCCTACAAGCGTGCATCGAATAATGAGATCTGTTCGTGAGCTCTACGAACAGAAAAGAAGGGAAGAGCACCGGCTTCTCAGAAGTAAGAAGAAACAGCATGAGCAGCGCGCAGTCGTGGAGATGGAGAGGTGTAACGACAGGAAGGAGGTCCGAAAGTTTTACCAAAAGGTAAAACAAGTATCCGGAAGATATAGACCTCGGGCCGAAGCCTGCAGGGACGAAAATGGACAACTAGTAGTAGAATCGCAGTCGATGCTAAGAATTTGGAAAAATCATTTCTGTAGACTGTTAAACGGCGATGACGACATAAATTCCGCTGATATATAGACTGAAGTCGAACAAAGCTGCTCGAGCGGACGGATTGTTCGCGGAACAGCTTAAGGCAGCTGGAGATGACCTGGTTGAGCGCATGCACCAGCTCATCTGCAAGATATGGTCGGAAGAAACCATGCCCGATGAGCGGAAACTCATCGTCGTTTGTCCGGTCCACGGTGACGCCAACTATCAAGGGATCAGCGTAATTAACATCGCGTACAAGATACTCTCCGCCGTTTTGTGTGAACGCCTGAAACCCTTTGTCAACAACCTGATAGGTCCTTATCAGTGCGGTTTCAGGCCTAGGAAGTCCAAATGCAGATCGAAACTCAAACGTAAACACTCGACGCACGACCTTCCCAAGGTCTGTTCAATTGCTATCGGGCTACATTGACGTGATTAAAAGAAACAGTAACTTCTGTTTTGCTGCAGCGCAGATGATGATTATACTTCAACACATGTATACGCAAAACAAATGTATATGTATGGATGTGAACGAGCGATATTTTGAAAAAAAATTTTTCAATCAGTACAAAATTACTATAAACAGGCCGATCATTGGAAACGGCTAATTGATTGCAGCAGGAGAATGTAACAATATCCGTGTTCTGAAATCTTTGAAAACCCAAGTGAAGAGTGAAAAAACTGCCATCATTCAATCCGCATACAGCAGCACAACAATTGATTCATATTCCATGCAGCAAAATTATGAAATTGAAGTAATAATCGACAGAAAATTCACAAAAACATTATCCAGAGTTCGTTGAACTTACAACAAGAGCTAAGTAGTTTGGGGCGTCCTATAAAGGAAATATCAGAACGGAAGGAGGTAAGTAAAAATAAACAAACCCTACGCTTCTACAGATCATCATTTTAGATACATTTTGCGTTAGGTTTGGTCGGATCACAAATCTAACCTCCCTAGAAAACTTTGTCACAACAGGCGTGGACAGAAGGCAACGGATGGCAGCGAAAAAAGTTTTTATTAGAGGAGGTCATTGATGCCCTGATAGGCTTAAAGGACTGCGTTGTGATGGTTTGAATCAGACTAAAAGGTTTGGTGTACCATTTTCTTCCATCTCCATGGCGGTGTTAAGGGAGTTTGAAATGACTATTTGACAACAGGTGGTAAATTTGCTTTCAACACATATTCAGTCTGAATTTTTTTGGTAAACCTACTATTGAAAATATTAAAGCTGACTGGCACATTTGTACTGAGCATTACTCTTCCTCCACATCCAAAACAAATTCTATTGTATCCGTAGCTTTTGATTTGTTTGGATTCATTTTGAATTTAAAACACTGTTAGAACCGATAATGTTGTCCATCCGCCGGTTTCAATGATAGGATTGAACTGTGGAAGTGAACGGATGCGAATTAAACGAAGTGTGTAACTACAAACCCATTATTTGAACAAGGAGTTTCAACACTGCTTTGGGCAAGAACACGCAGTAACGCCAAAATTTAGTAAACTATAAATTCGTTGAAGTTGTAGAAAACCTATCACTGGACATCAAGCATATTGATGCAGGCGATGATACCTACCGCTTTAGTGAACATTTTTTTTCAATTGCATGACTGTTTTAGCCGGAAGTGGAATTTTGATAACTGTCTTCTAGCTGCTTGCGTATACTTGCTGTGTCTGTTAAAATACGTACAACAATTAGAAGACAGCGCGGAGTCTTGCAGTCAAACATTGCGCTAGTTAAGGAATTTCCAATTATAATTGTTATCCTTTTTTGTTTCAATCTATACTCATACCGCACTGCACTACATTACAGCTTACTGTCGGTGCGACATTGGGTGGGTCTCACGATTGAGAGCAAACTAAACTGGAAACCCAACATCCAGGATAGGGTCAAGCCACTTCTGCCCGTTTTACTTACTTACTTACTTAAGGTGGCGCTACAGTCCGGGGTGGACCTGGGCCTCAACCAACAAGCGTCTCCAGCCAGCTCGATCTTTAGCTAGCTGTCTCCAGTTTCGCACGCATAGTTGGTTGAGGTCCCTTTCCACTTGCGTGCGCCACCTGAGTCGCGGTCTTCCTCTACTGCGCCGTCCCTCGGGGGTGGATTCGAAGACTTTTCGGGCCGGAGCATTGGTTTCCATCCGCTCTACATGACCTAGCCATCTCAATCGTTGGATCTTCACTCTTAAGGCTAAGTCGATGTCGCTGAACAGCCCGTATAGCTCGTCGTTGTATCTCCTCCTCCACTCACCATCTATGCAGACGGGACCGAAAATCACCCGAAGAATTTTCCTCTCGAAGCAACCAAGAGCTGCTTCATCCGCTTTTGACAGAGTCCATGCTTCCGCGCCATATAGCAGGACTGGGACGATTAAGGTCTTGTAGAGCGTTACCTTGGTTGTTCGAGAGAGGGCTTTGTTCACCAATTGCTTTCTTAGCCCAAAGAAGCACCGATTGGCAAGAGTTATTCTTCGTTTGATTTCAGCGCTGGTGTCGTTGTCTGAGTTGATAGCGGTTCCTAGGTAGACAAAGTTTTTAACTACCTCAAAGTTATATCTGTCTGCCGTGACGTTCTGACCGAGACGTCGGTGTTGGGTGTCCTTTCTTGTTGACAGCATATATTTGGTCTTACCCTCGTTTACCGCTAAACCCATCTTCGCGGCCTCCGTTGCTATACTAACAAAAGCGCCTTTGACATCACGCTGCGTTCTTCCGATAATGTCAATATCGTCGGCATATGCGAGTAGTTGGACGGACTTCTGAAAGATTGTTCCTCTGGTGTTGGCGTTTGAGTCTTGAACAATTCTCTCAAGAACGATGTTGAAGAAGTCGCATGACAGCGCGTCGCCTTGTCTGAATCCTTTTTTGACATCAAAGGTCTCGGTTAGGTCTTTACCGACCTTGATGGAGCAGCGTGCATTCTCCATCGTCATCCTACACAAACGGACGAGTTTGGTAGGGATGCCAAAACTAAACATTGCTCTGTATAGCTCGTCTCTATAAATGCTGTCATACGCGGCCTTAAAATCGATGAACAGGTGGTGGGTATCGATTTGTTGCTCCTGGGTTTTCTCCAAAATCTGCCGGAGTGTGAATATTTGGTTGATGGTGGATTTTCCTGGCCTAAAGCCACACTGGTATGGACTGACCAAGTTGTTGACGAATGGCTTTAGGCGTTCACACAGTACGGCAGATAAGATCTTATAGGCGATGTTAAGGAGACTTATCCCCCGATAGTTGGCGCAGTCAAAGGGGTCTCCTTTCTTGTGGATCGGGCAAACAATGCTGAGGTTCCATTCATCGGGCATGTTTTTCTCCGACCATATTTTACAGATGAGTTGGTGCATGCTCCTTACCAAATCATCGCCTGCGGCTTTAAAAAGCTCCGCGGGTAGGCCGTCAGCTCCAGCAGCCTTGTTGGATTTCAGTTTAGATATAGCAATCCTCACTTCATCCGGGTCGGGTGGACGGAATTGTTGATCTTCATCGTCCCTTTCATTGGGGTTGAATGGTTCGTTCTGCCTGACAGCGGAATTTGGTTCTTCGTCGCCGTTATACAGTCTGCAGAAATGGTTTCTCCATATCCTCAGCATCGACTGTGACTCTACTACGATGTTCCCTTGATCATCCTTACAGGCTTCGGTTCGGAGTTTATAACCTAGACTGGTTGACTTTACCCTTTGGTAAAACTTCCTTACCTCATTCCTGCAGTAGTATCCCTCTATTCTGCCGATCGCGCGCTTCTCATGCTCCTTCTTTTTTCTCCTGAGAAGCCGGTGTTCGTCTCTCCTCTTCTGCTCGTAGAGCTCCCGAGCAGCTCTTGTCCTTCTTTGCAGTGCCGCTTTGTATGCTTCTTGCTTGGCTGCATTCGCCTGCCGACACTCATTGTCAAACCAGGGGTTTCGTTGTGGTGGCGGATTGAAACCCAGCACATCAGAGGCGGCATCTCTGATGGCTTTTTGGCAATGCTGCCACTGGTCTTCAATACTTGATGTTGGCGGCGTAGGATTTCTTAAGAGGTTGAGGGAGACACGATCGGAAAAGGATTTGGCAATCTCTTGCGATTGTAGCCGGCCGACGTTGAACTTCCTCACAGTATTTCTTTGTCTTGGCGGTGTTCGGGATATCCGCAACCTTACCTTGGCTACTACAAGGTGGTGGTCCGAGTCAATGTTGGCACCTCGGAACGTTCGGACATCTATAATACTGGAGGAGTGCCTTGCGTCGATCGCAATGTGATCAATCTGATTGATGGTTGATTGATCAGGAGATCGCCATGTCCCTTTGTGAATGTCGAGATGTGGGAATTTTGTACTGGCTACTACAACATTTCGCCCCGCAGCAAAGTCGATCAGCCTAAATCCGTTTTCGGATGTGGTGTCGTGTAGGCTGTGCTTCCCGACCGTACTACCAAAGATGTTCTCTCTTCCTAGCTTTGCGTTAAAATCGCCAAGAACAATTTTAATGTCGTAGCTAGGGCATTGCTCATACGTTTTGTCCAGGAGCTCATAGAACCTGTCTTTGGTATCGTCATCTTTCTCCTCTGTGGGGGCATGTGCGCATATAAGGCTTATGTTGGCAAATTTAGCCTGGATGCGAATTGTCGTGAGGCGCTCGTTCACTGACCTGAACGATAAGACTTCTTGCCTAAGTCTGCCTCTAACGACAAATCCACATCCAAATAGGCGCTGTTTTTGTTGCTTGTAGCAATCACCGTAATATATATCACAGTTTTTCATCCTTCTTCTGCCCGGTCCATCCCATCGCACTTCTTGGATGGCGGTTATGTCTGCTTTGCAGCAGTCTAGGGCTTCCGCTAATTGTTCGGCTGCACGTGGTCTATAAAGGGACCTTACATTCCACGTACAGATCCGAAGGTCGTTGTCCGTATATCGTTTGCAGGGTTCGTCATCAGTAAAGTCATCCGTTTCCGAGGCTTGTTGTTGCTTCGTAACTGTTGTTTTTTGTGTGGCCGGGCAGTTACCCCGACGGCACAACCCCCAACCTGGAGGGCCAGTTCCTTTTTTGTAACCCCTAGGACAAGAGGTCGCACTTATAAGTTTGGCAGGTTGAGCTCGGGTGAACTACAACCAGTACCCGATGGCTACCACTTGGAGGTAAAATAAGCACAATTGGTGTGTAGGAAAAGTTGCAACACTGGGCATCGCCAAGTTGACGCCATTCAGTGCCTACCCGATTCCCACAGCACCCTGCCCTTTTTAGCTGCCAAAAATCCATTGGATGCAAATGGGGCTTACAACCACTCATCGCTCACTGGATTCTCATCTCGATTATCAGACCGACACTTGTATGGAGCCGCAGTTTGGTAGACAGCACTAAACAAAGATATCAACTGCAAGCCACTATTCGAGTACAAAGACTAACATGCTTATGCATCAGTGGAGCACTGAGAAGTACTCCGTCAGACGCACTGAATATTCTCCTCCACCTTCCACAACTGGAACTATTCGGAAAACAAAAAGGCAGCTTGCACAACCTTGAGACTCAAAACATTAGGACTGTGGCCCGAACTCAACATCGGCCACTCAACCATTTTTAAGGAATTCAACTTCCACACTGAGAGTCTAATACTTCAGGCTATCTTCGAGAAGAAATTCTTGATCAGCATTTCCTTCTGGATGATCCTCTGCGTATTTTCACAGACGGATCGAAGACTAACGAAGTAGTGGGTGCGGGTGTCTATTCCAAAGATCTCAACATTACTATCCCTCTGAAGCTCCCTGATCGCTGTAGCGTTTTTCAGGCAGAACCCATAGTGATTAAAGAGGCGTTGTGATGGCTGTAAAATCTCTGGACAATGTCATGTGTTACTCAAAACCATCCATTAACTGCAAGTTGTCTCTTTACGAGATGGCTGAGCATTTTAACATTCATTTCATGTGGGTGCCGGGACACTGTGACATACCAAGAAACTGCAAGGCCGATGAACTCGCCAGGTGTGGTACAACCTCATCACTATCAATAGCAACTTCCATACCGATCGCTACAGGCTACCATCACAGTAAAAAATTCATACAGTAAAAACTACTAATAACAAATGGCTAGAAGGCACCACCTACTTTAAAACAGTAAACACTAATTAAGGACTCTCATAGGAGTCATAACCGGGCACTGTGCAATTGGCACTCATGCTCGCAGGTTGGGTTCCCATATAATGATTTCTGCAGTAGCTGCATCGATGAGGAGGTGGTATTTAACATCGATGAGGAGGTGGTATAAAACACTTCGCTCGTGCAGCGCTCTGGCTAGTCGTAGGTTCCTGCACCTCGTGGCCTACTATTGCTCAATGAGCTAAACAGCGCCAGCATAGGCCACCTAAATCGCTTCCAACGCAAGCACCAACTGGTTCCGATGTTAGGAGAAGTCAATCCACGTGGTATCCCAATGGACCTACTCTGGCCTAAGTGTGACTGCTCTCACTCAATAATCGATTTATATCATAGCACTTTTTTTCGCTATTGGTCGGAGAGAAACTTTTTTTTTTAAATGGTTTATGCTCTGGTCAATCAGTGAGCGATATCACTGAGAGAAAAAAATCTCATATACCCTATTACTGATTTGATTCGTCATTTCAATGGTAACATGCGTAAAATAAAGTTCAGAGAAGAAATTGCAAGTAAATATGACAGACCGAATTTCAAATAATACTGTTTGAAATTTCTTCCAGTATAATGAGACAAATAATATCGAAGTGCTATGTTTTTGATTTGGAGAGTGGACATCATGTAAACGTATCGCTTCAAGATGCCATACCAACGCGACATCCACACATGGCACGCTTGTTCTTATGTTGTATGCAAATTTAAGCAGTGACATGAATCGAATCAACTGGATGTTATCAAATATGATTGCATATGCATTTGCCATTTCATTTGTTCATAAATTAAAGCTAAGATATCCACATCTTTGTAAAATTTCATTAGTCGTGCTTTTCGTACCATCAACCCAAGTAACTGTCGAAAGGGCCTTGTCTCTATTGAATTATATATTCAGCGAGAAAACGTATAGCTTTAGTTCCAAGATGTCTGAGCATTCATAAAGATGTGGTATCCGTCAGCGCGGTGTTGAATTTGACTACATTGTCAGCTTTAACAACAACGATTTTCTAGTCAAAGATCCTATTTTCTGGTGTGTGAATATGTTTTCACCTTACGCTTTCTAAATGGCCCATTTTCTCCTCGAATGTGTTTCATTAGCAAATATGGTACATTGCAACTACGAGCATAAGTTAAAGAGCAACGCCTAGCAGATTTGATGTGATGAGGAACTGTCTAGCAGAATACTAAATAATGGTGTCCAATTTGTACTTCTTAAAAATTAATGAAAATAAAACAATAAAAAGTGCGTAACTTTCGAAATTGCTTGTTTCGTTGATTGCCGTAGAACGTTGTGCAAAGAAATTATTTGCAAAGAGTATCCTCGAGATTTAGCACCCTTTTCAAAAATAAACACCGACAAAGTTTGTTTTCAAACAGATGCGCAATTTCTTAGTCAACACTTGGGCAAATACAAAAGGCTTCTGTGCATTTAATAACTTCCGCTGTTGTAAGTCCACCCATAAACTTTGCGGGATTAAATAACTTAAATAGAGAAAGGCGAATAAATGCGCCATCCCATACCCGTGTACCATACATATGTAGTAAATTCTTGAATAAATTATTCTACTTTCCATGGGCAAACTGTTACTTAGCAGATAACTCAAGGGAAATATAACAAGGATAAGGCAAAAAATCAACAATTAAATCGCCATAAACAACAACATCAAATTACAATTTTACGAGCATTTATTTTTCAATTAACTCTGAAGGAGACGGCAGTCAGCATTTCCTTTGCTTCCGATG
Organism: Eristalis arbustorum; assembly: GCA_916610145.1. Taxonomy (NCBI): domain Eukaryota; kingdom Metazoa; phylum Arthropoda; class Insecta; order Diptera; family Syrphidae; genus Eristalis; species Eristalis arbustorum. Next base: position 46,854,350 of record OU744318.1, read on the forward strand.
CCTCCACTGCAGGACCAGATGAAGTTTCACCGCCCGCACTGAGACAGACTATTCAAAGGCAGTTGGAAACATTTTTAATTATTTGTTCCTTGCACTCATTTCACCATGGACTGAATTAGTGAATTTCTGACATTAGAATGTGAAATTAAATTAATTTCCGTTTGAAGACCAACCATGCTCCTGAAACAGCCCGGTATGCCAAAATGCGAATTTAAAGATCTCCATTTTTACATGTTTCCAGCCACAATTGAAATAAGGGTTTTCCACGTGCATAACCTACTTCGTGAGGGCTCACAATACACATGTAGATATACACAAAAGAATCACATGCGAATACATACACTCCGAAAGGATAAGGATAGTGAATATTTTTAAAAACAGATGACGACTGAAAGTTGCAAAAATAAAAATAATCCTTGATGGAAATGCAATTCTTTCCTACGAGTATCCAGATGAACTGAATTAATTGCGGTTCGGTGAACGCTGCAGTAACTTAAACAACCAACCGTTACGCAATGGCATGAACTGAATTACTTGCATTTAATTAAAAGTTAGATAAACCATAAAAGGAGAAATTTAATAACGCGTTGTTTGTTTTCTCGCAACGACGGTTGCAACGCTGTCAGTCCGGCTTGTGAGTCATTAATATTTTAAGTCTTCTCCATAAATTCGTAAGCCAAGTGGCAGTGTGCTTGTGCTCCACTGCCTGTGCATTCGAAAATCTGAGATATTCTGCGTGTAAATTAATTAATAAACTTGCAGTAAGAAAATCGCTTTAATTGAAAACGCGGAAGCGAAATATAAACATACGAACGCAAAATGTTTAAGAGTAGCTGGAGTGTTCAGGTTTAGATTGTACGTAGATATACATCAATAATTAAGGTAAAAAGGGAGTGAAAGAACGTTCGTCGCGGAAATGTTTGGTTTTGAGGGTTTTCTATGACAAATTGTGTGTGGTGTACACTTACCTGCATGGCTTTTGTAATGAAAATTCAGGAACAATAGGTAAGTTGTATGGACAACGCTGTTCAGCGGACTACTTTTACTACATATATCTGATTTTCTGAATTATTGCAGCCAATAAAAAATTGATTTTGAGCGCGGACTTTATTACAAGGACCGGCATGTATTGCTACGGACGGACTTTGAGCGAAGATGTTAGGTAAATGAACTCTAGATACCACTTGCCGGGCAGGATAATTATTCTAGGATCCATGTAGTCATGACGGAAGTGAAGCTCAGATTCCGTAGTCTGGGCAAAGGCGGTTGACGATTGTGGACACTACACCTTGTGGGTAGTGAAACCAATTGGGTCTTGACAATCATGAACGGTGACTGGTATTTCACTCTCAAACCAATTACCAAAAGGTCAAAACCAGAAACTCAGTCAAAAAAAAAAACATTTTCATCTTGGTTCAATTCACAACAAGAAAAACCGTATACATACAAATGACCAAGTCGAGTCGGTGATTTCTGCTTTAATGTACAATTTCATGGCAAACATCAGCTTCAGTGATGAAAGCGACTTCTACAGACAGAGAATATTCCGTGTCGGTGAGGTGAAAACCCTGATGTGCTTCAAGAAACCACAATAATTAACTGGGTGGTTCGGTTTTTATGCCCTTAGAGTCATTGGGATGTGTTTTTTGTTGATAAAAGTGGCCGCTTTTTAATACATTTGCTATCTATGGTTTCAACGAAACGGATGGAGGTGTAGGTGCAGGCTAGCACCAATTTTGGTCTGATATGATATCCATAGTCACTCTTTTACCACTGATTGAAAATTGTAGTTAATTTGATCTCAAAGTTAAAAGGTGCCTGTACCGGACTTGAAACCCTGATAAAACGCACTAACATTGCCTTCATTGGGATTTAAAGTATCCAGCTGTTGATAGGAATTTGGCCACCGACTTTTCAATAAGTTGTTTCTCCATTCCGTGAGAAGAGAAAAGAATTGGGACAGAGATTGTAACGTGCTCCAATGCTGTCATCACGAAAGAACGCACAACATCGACGTCTCGGACAGAGTGTCGTATTGGGCAGCAGAAACTTTGAGGTAGTCAAAGACTTCGTCTACCTAGGCTCTGGAGTAAATAGGGACAACAACACCAGTACCGAGATCAAGCGCAGAATTACACTTGTCAATCGCTGCTTCTTTGGGCTCAAGAGGCAATTGAGTAACAGAGCCATCTCTCGAAACACAAAATTGACTTTGTATAAGACTCTGATCATCCCAGTCCTGCTCTATGGCGCAGAGACATGGGCGCTATTGAAAGCGGAAAAAGAAGCTCTTGGTTGTTTTGAGAGAAAAGTTCTCCGTGCGATCTTTGATCCTCTTTGCACATAAGTGGAAAATGACCTCATCTAACTTGGTGTGCCCAGCTGGAGGCAGCTGTCGAAAGATCGTGCTATCTGGAGAGGCTATGACTTTTCAATGACAACCTTTGACAATGGTAGTAGCTCTCTAACGCCATCTGTTAGCAAACCGCATGAGTTATAGACCTTATGCATATATGTTTTGGTAGTAAGGTGCTATAAGGTGAGAGAGATATCCCAAATGGCTATGTTTAATTTTAATAAAAAACCAGGGTTGTCAGGTTTCAAAAAGCGAAGTCGCCAAATAAAGAATGAGAATCGCCAAATTCTTCAAATTCTTCTTCTAACTTACTAACCTTTGTGGGTTGGGATAGTAAGCCCCACTGATCAAGTAATCGGTCGAGATCACTGGTCTGGCAGTATAACCTCGAATCAACCCCTCGTATCAGTTTCGTCCTCTTGTATAGAACCTCATTGGAGTAAACTTTTCTGTACTGGGACTCTGGCCCCATGACAAGCACTTTTAAAAACCCGAATCTTGTCCATCAAGCTTGAACTCACGTTGAACCCCAAGAGGGCATGAGGGCCATTTAGCAGATTACTTCCATCCTCGCATCGAGTGGGCTGTTGTAAAACAAGCTCTTTGTCTAACTACCAGTTATTAACAAAGGGAACTTCAAACATAGACTATGGGGCGCCTTGTAATTTGCATGTATTATCATTTGTTAATAAACGAAAGATGTGAAGTTTCATTTATAAAGAATATATATAAATTTTTATTTTGATATTAAAAAATCGCCATAAGCTCAAAATATCGGCATTCTTAGGCTGTGGCGATATACCGATTTTTGTGTAGCCAAATAAAAAATCGCCACATCCGACAACCCTGATAAAAACCAGGCGTTATATGACACCGACATCCGCTTTATTCTCTCAGCTTGCGCGTTATTGTCTTGACCCACCGCAGGAACGCATGATGACAGGACTTGAAATATTGGAGCACAAAATGTCACCAAGAAATACTAATCGAACATTTGAATAGTTTTTAAGGGGACGAGCATGTATTTTCAATCTGGCCAACAGCACGCTTGCAACGGATTTCGAATCAATTTCCAATCAAATCTAATTTAATCTGCTAAATGCTAAATTGAGTTTGTTTCACAATTTCGGCAATCACACATTTTTTTATTATTTGCATTTTATCCTATTTGCGTTTGCATGTAACACGCATCTGTGCATTTGCATCTCCATTAGGCAAATGTATATGTGGCATTTAAGCCACTCAATAATGCAGACAGCACAAAATAATAAATCCGAGTTAAGTGAATGTTGGCAAATAGGTTATTTAGTTAAGCTCTTATCAAGGTTAGTTCAAAATCGAAAATTCATAAGTAAATTGATTGTCAGTCGATACATTGCGAAGCAAATCGAAGTACTAAAGTAGCCACGAATTCACTACTCGTATGTATTTTTCATGTAAAATTCCCTAAGAGGATGTCATAAAAACTAACTTCCCGTCAAATGAATACTTACTCCTCACATAAACTCTTCCGCTTAGATGGTAACCCTTCAGCAGAACTGATTCCATAAGCAATCCAATCAAAATCTGCGCTTAAGGAATCTCCTAAACATATCAAAATCTATCTTAGCTCAGGGCACAGCTCATTGGGTTTGGGATGGAAGGGAAAATAAATGTACTACTTACACGATATTAGGTATTCTCCCCTTATGAATTTGTACCTTTTCGGAAAGAATGGAATCCGCAAAATCAAAATATCGCATAAAACCAAATTGAGCACGAGATTCCCTCCATTATGTCAGGTCTATTGGTCACTAAATCAGAGGTCAACCAGGGAAGGGTTGTAAAAACCGAAACGATACAAGCAAAAAAAAAAAACATTGTGGGAAACTATATACATCGTATACGTCGATCGGAACCACCGGCAACACATGAGCGATGCTTGCCGCAAATTGCACTCAAAATAATGCGATACAGCCAAATGGTCAATTATTAAATAAAGTGGTACTGGGCCAGCGACCATGATTTGTTCTAAATCGCATTGGCGCTTAGGCAGCCATCCATAAAAGCAAAAGGCACAACCATAGCCAGGGGTCATACCGATGATGTTGGCGTTCGTTGATGGTTTCTCGTCTAACCCTTCACTCAAAGGCAAACCAAAACGATATAAATCAAAGGATTTGCGTTATTAAGTGGTTAGCTGCCAACAAACACAGCGAACGACCACATACACACACGTGGAACGTCATGCACAAATATGTATAAAATGAATAAAATGGCTTACCAAGTCCCTTCCTGCGCTGACATAGCTCTCCAATGGGCTACATGGACGAAGTTTATGTCCTCCGATGCTTGTTATGGCAGTGTGATCGCATAATTTTGGTGTTTCGTAGTCATAAATTTCCAGCATAAGCCGTCGTTTGTTTTTTCCAATGCCGCCACCGCTGCTGGAGCCTGCCACCGATGTTCCACTGGTGCCAACGCCAACAGTTGCGCCACCACCCGTGGCAATTCCCCCCTTATCCGTCACTGCTGCATCTTTGGAGTTCTTATCAAACCGATTGTTGGCAATGTAGTTGAAACTCTCCTTGACGCCTGTCAGGCCATTGCCTGCGGTCGCACCACCCGGGAACTTCTGGTGTTGCTGCTGCAAATAACCACCGTACTTGTTCTCCTGGTTGAATATGCTCGACTGTGTCGGCCCGTATATGTAAGTGTCTACCGGGTTCCAGGCATTGTCTATGTTGACGCGGATGTTCTTACCGAACTTTGGATTCTGCGGACTGTAGTAATAGCCACCGTAATTATTTGTTTGGTTAATGACATTGTTATTGTTGTTGTTGTTGTTTGTATTGGTATTGCTGCTAACGCTTTGGTATTTCCCTTGCTGCGAAGACGGTGATAAAGTTGTCGTTGTTGTCATCTTTATTGGTACATACGTTCCATAGCTGTCCCACATCCTTAGTCTTGTTATCCAAGGAGGCAAGTCGGCCTATATCATCACGTCGGTTACAAAGACCAGAACAGTGCCGAGTATTTATGCACGTACATGGAACAAAAAAATAAAAAAAGGAGCGTTTTGTTATTGTTGAAATTATTATTTTCTATCGCATTGTTGGCTTTACATTAGATATATGCATACATAGTGTTTTTTTTTTTTTGTTTTCTTATTTCGCATGTTACTTCACAATTCACACAATATCTAGCACCAAGCGCTAGACGTAAGCCCACATGCGGAGCTGTGGAGTTGGCTCCTGTTCAAGTGACAGGCGACTACAATACACCATACAATACTAACAACTTTCCACATAGCTCACAATGGAAAAGTTGTACCACAAAGAAGCGGAGAAATGCAAAAAAGGGGCAAAATGAAAACGTTACGGAACAGAATAAAAGCATTAAACTTCATGCAGCAGAAGCTTTCCCTAGATGATGGATAATATGCACAAGTACACAACACATACGAGTTACAGCATAGAGCGCATAATGTGGGATGCAGGAGAAACATGCTGGTGAATGCAGGGTGAGAAGGGCAAGGAAACTGGGCAGACTTGGAGGTAACTCACCCTTCCTAGTGTGTTATTATCATGTATTGCTTGCTGGAGTATTTGCAGATTGTAACTTGTAAATGATAACCAAATCAGGTCGCCAGGATATCCATGGAAGTGGTAGGTGCATGTCGTATTTGGCGGAAGTGTATGACGGGGACTAACAATCCGACCCATTCTGCCGCGACGAGAAAATAGCACATCATCTGTGGGAATAAAAAAAAGAGAGAAACATGAATGCGAATTGTACTAAATGAAAAGTCGAGATTTAACAGATCATACTCAAACTCAGTGCATACAAGTAAGTGTAAAAGTTTTGCAATGCTTTATTTTGCTCGTATCTATGAACATCGTGCCATCGAATGAGAGTATGGATACGAACTCAATTGGAGCTTTGTACATTCCACAATTACGAGAGTGTAATAATGTATTGTGCTGTGGTTTTCTGCAGCAACAGTTGGAAAAGTGTGTTCCTTAATTTCATAACTTTAATAAGTAGTCTGTGCTGAACGCTATATCACTTAGGGCTTTAGACAAAAGAGATTCATTTGTGTACACGGATGTTCGGATTGGAGTTTGTTTTCTTTTTCGGGCAATCATGCTAACTTGCTAATTTGCCTGACTGTGAATAGTAATTAATCGCAATTTTGCATTGTGTGCGTTTGTCTCAAAGGAAGATTAAACTCTGTACCTATCGTTGTCGATCAAATTTTAAGCTCCTTGAAAGATAATTATAGATGGATTCATGTCATCATGCTTATCGGTTCCGTTAATCACGCGGTTCAATTTGTGTGTTGTCATTCGGGCTCATTCGGGCTCCCACCCTTAGATTAACGAAAGTATTCAGAATTAAGTTGCATGTCGCTTTCTTTATAACTTCGAGCGTTAGGTCAGGTATGCCACGTAGCTCGACATTGTTGAAACAACAGCTTGTTTATATCGCTTTCATCCAGTTCTGCCCACAAAAAGTTGCTCAACTTCGCTGTGAGACCATTTATGTTAACGCTGTGTTCTTTCTCATCTCGAAAGCAGTAAGAATGATGCCGTCATGCCTTAAACCTTGTGCATTGTGTGACTATTTTGCGGGTGGACTCAACCGCCAAGCCAAAACTGTACCTCGATCGAATAGACTGCTTCATTTAATGAACATTCCGGCAAGCTTACGGCGTTGCTTGTGATCGTCTAGATGCAATTCGTGATTAGCACCATATTTGGATCCAGATCCAACTTTGACTTTCTGCCGATGCCAATAAACACATTCTTCGATACTGGTTGCAACGGCCTAAATGTGGAGTGCAGTGAAGCAAACTGGGTACACACTGAAAGCATTATGATGACTGACCTAAAATTTACATTTACATCTTAAGACTAAGCCGATTATCGTGAAGCGCTGCATAATGAAAAGATAATCCTTAGGGAATAGTTAGACAACTGGGTGTCATTGCTAAATTTGACTTCTGCTGAATCATAACAATCGACAAAATTATCGATTCTATCATTTCTTTGTTTTATGACATATAAAGTATACAGGACCGAAGCATAGAAATTATTTATTTTTCACTGCAATATTAATATTTCGTACTTAATTTAATCCGTTTTGCTTGATCGCACGAGGTTAGACTAAAGAATGGTATGAACAATTTTCAACTGCGAATAGTTGCTTATTCACAACAACTTCAAGCGATTTGTGAGATGTGTGGTGACGAAAAGTGTATCAGTTGTGGCAACTTCAAGCGAAAACAGTCGCGGGGGCAAAGTCAGGAATGTGTTAGATTAGGCTTAGGGTATTGGGCGAAATTGCCAGCAGACTATTACTGCTCCATTGTGATACATATGATTCCAACGGCAAGTGACGACTGGACCCGAGTTGAAAAACAGATAAAAGTATATTAACAATTGCTTTGACTAGGATTTGGACCGGGGACCCCTATGACCACCTACCCATATGGAAATAAAAGTCTTGCTGCGTGATTAGATTGAAGGAACAACTATTAGTTCGAACCTGTTTTGTTCAAAATTGGACCGTCTGAAGGAAGCAATCGCTGAGAAACGGCCAGCTTTTGCACAAAGAAGAGGAATTGTGTACCCTTAGGATAACGCAGCGCCGGGCCACATACGTCGATAGTTACGCTCTATAACCTCCAATGGTTTGGGTGCGATATCCTCATGCGCAAGTAGCACTAAGCGATTGCCACCTGTTCCTTGGCGATGTCGAACAATTTTTAAGGTGAAAAGTTCGCTCAAGCAAGGCTCCTGAAAACAAAACTTTCTCAATTTTCCGACTTTAGGGACAGATCGCTGAGGCATGGTTTTTGTTAAAAGCCGACAAAGTTGATTTAAGAGTCTTCGATACAAGGTAAGTCGAGGAGGAGATATAACTACAAAATGGTGAGCTGTTCAGCGGCATCAACTTCGCCAGAAAGTTAGAGCGGGTGAAAACCAATGCCCCCGGCCAGAAAGTCTTTGCATCCAATTCCGAGGGACGGCGCAGTAGTGAAAGACCCTGACTCAGTTGGAGCACGTGGAAAGGGACCTCAATCAACTATGCGTGCGAAAGTTTAGGATAGTTAAAGTTAAATCGATCTGGCTGGAGAGGTCCCCCGCGACATCCCGAGCTGTAGCCCAGCCTTAAGTAAGAATGTAAGGATCGAGAGTCTTTATGAGAGGGGTTAGGTTAGATTATTGGACTGTTGGCGAAATTGAAAGTGCATTTAGAACATTGTTCATCCCAACGGCAAATGGTGACTGCACCAGAATTTAAAAACCAGATACAAACATATTAACTTTTTCTTTCACTGGGATTCAAACCTTGGTCGTCTATAGCCAAGGGCGGACACACAACAAACCGCGCCATCCAGCCATGTGTAAAAGCAATTCGAACATGCTGAAATAATTTGATGAAAGGGGTTGATAACATTACCAACAAAATAACAACAAATACTTACATGTAAGCCCACAACTGAGCGGCTAAATTTGATCTACGGTTGAATGACGGCAAAACGAAGTATATGCTGTTCTCAAGAAAGGACATTTAACATCGATGTCTAGGACGGAGCGCCACAGTGGGTAACTACAACTTCAAGGTAGTCAAGGACTTGACCTACCTCGGCTCCCAAGTTAATTGTACAAACAACATCAGTAGGATCAATCATAGGATATCTCATGCCAACCGCTGTATCTTTGGGCTCAAGAGGCAATTGAGTAACAGAGCACTCCCTCGAAGGACCAGGTTGACTCTATATAATACACTGATCACCCTAGTTCTGCTATACGGCGCGGAGGCATGGGCAATCTCGAAGGCGGATGAAAAAGTCCTTGGTCTCTTTGAGATAAAAGTTCTGCGTGCGATTTTTGGCCCTGCTTGTGCTGACGGGTTCTAGAGGAGAAGATTCAACCACGAACTGTAAGGATTTTGCTGCAAAATGAGCTTATCCAGGTGTCTACGCATTTAACGCCTACGGTAGCTGTGCTATGTAAATAGTATGGACACGTAAGCTCCTACCCGTCGAATCTTTGAATACGAACCTGTGGGGCCACGCCATTCTCGGTTTCATTAAAATCGATTTATTTTTATTTAATTCGAATTCATTTTGTTGCTTTAAAACTTCAAAAACTCTTGAAGATATAGCCAATTTATGGTAGAAGCGTCGGGTAGCAGTCAAACTCCAAGCGACGATGAGCAGCTTATCACGCATGCTGAGGAGGACCTAACTGAGGCTTCCAGAGAGCTCAGAATTGCTGGGAGAGACCAACGAGCCCAAAAAATTCAAGCCCGGAATTTTATATGGATATCACAAAGGTAATTGAACGTAGGCATGTTTTGTACCTAAGAATTTGCTTCTCAAAATTTGAACGCGTTTTTCTTGGCCCCAAATTTTAATATGTTATGCTTTACAAACCGTTAAGATCTAATTTTCTTTTTAACTTGATTTGTGGCTGAAAAAATCATATAAATGGTCCTCCATATTCTTAATTTTTGTGTGAAATTAATAATCTTACCGTACTAGAGCCAAACATGTATTTTTTCCAATCCCGGCTGAATCTTTGCTTTCAGATGATCCAGTGTACGGAAATCACTCGCGCCTCCGAAATTTTGATCACAAAAAACAACAACACTGCAGGCAAAGTTACAAGCTTAAAATAATGTTTGTTCATTTAGCTGCAGATTGAAAACCGTCAACATTAAAATCGGGAATGGGAAGAGGGTCCCCTTAAAGTAGCGCATCCTACTGGAGAAGGCCCTCAACCAACTAGGTGTGCGAAATTGGAAATAGTTCGTCAGAGATCGCGCTTGTTGGTCAAGGTCCAGGTCCTCCACGGACTAAAGCGCCAAACAGAGAAAAATCGGACCCATATATACATAGATACCGAAAAATTAAACTTTTCGTTTCTTTTAAGTCTGACATCGCTTCGCCGCCAAAAGAGACGAGAAAACAAACATGAGATACCCCTGCGAAGGGTTAGTATAAACTCTAGACAATTCTCGGTATCGACAGGTTGACTAAAACCAAAACAACGACACACAAATTCACACAATGTGGATTTAAATTAAATTCGTATGTACACATACGTGCATACTAGTGTGTGTATATATAAGTCATGCATGAACCAACAAAAATATATATACAGTGACCGCAGAGGTCATTGTGATACGATCAGTCCGTAAATTGAATCCCGTGGTTAGCTGCATTTGTTTGTGACATTCCACTCTTAACCGCATGTTGCAAACCCTTTTAATTGCAGTGGCAGCTTGTACGGTTGAACGTGCAAATACATACGTGCATCCATAGTGTGCACATTTGTAATTCCCCTGTGCAACTATTTATATTAAATTGCACCTCTGACTAGGGAGATGCAATTTCAGGTTTACAATTGGTCTACCTGCAAGCAAATTCGGTCTTGCTGGAATTTACAACAAAACGCTTAATCTTAACCACCCGCACAGAAATAATCCTTACTCAAGTGAACACACTTAACAGTCGTAATATGAGTTATTGGATCAGAAATATCGTGTTAATAAAACTCATTTCGCCCCGACGCGGAGGAGGATGCACACAACACTGTTACATATCCCCTTGACGATGCACTTTTTACATTGTCAGCTCGAGGGATTTCAATTCAACTGTCGAGAAATAATTTCGCTGAGTGAAATATTTTCACTTTAATCCACCCCAAAGGATTTCAATTTGTCGATAACCTGTCACGATTTGAAATGTGATAAAATCAGCAAGCTAACGCTTCTCTGAGGATATGGTATACCCATATTTTATATATATACACCACCACGTGTGTGTAAATTGTATGTGTATGCCCAAGGTGCTTTTTTAACGGCGGTACTCGATATCATTTTGAAGTAGACAGTTGAAATGCGCTATCGGGTGTCATTCCCCTGACGTGTCGTTCCTTGAAATAATTCAAACTGCCAACGCTGCCACCTCCATAGAGCCAACATCATCCTGATCCATGGACCAAGTTTTGGTTTGCTCGTGTAAATTTCTCGCGCTTCCATCCATAATGCAACAGAAAATCAATACCACGCTACGTTAGCATGTGTGTCTGACACTAATGACACATTGCGCTCAGGGGTGTGTATCTAATCCCAAAACACCTACGAATCTCGATCGCTCGCATCCAGTTTCAGCCGAGAATAATGTCATAATTCAATCGAAGATACATCATTCCCACACCGCTGCGCCGCATCGCTCCGTTGTCTGGGCTGTGGTGTGCCCTGGAAACCTATGCTTTTATTACCCGATTTTGTTTTTGCCAAACCAACAAGCACACACACACACACACTTTCATACACATGTGGTATGTGAATATTTATCTAAAAGAGTCGAGGCTGACTGGGAGGCAACCGGATACCACCCAAAAACCATTCTTCATACTTTCACGTTCGATATGAAGCGTTTCCGGATGCCAAAGCAGCTCAAGCGAAAAATAACGTGGCCCGTTGAAACAAATATGAATTTATTGAAGTTCGACCACAATGACGGCCAGAGCTACAACTAATCAAGATAAGATTTCACGTTATAGAGCGAATTCAAAGCGAATTAATTCGCTCCGAAAATTTATTGCTTGGCACGGTTTATTTGGGCCGGGATTGGGATTGCGATTGCCCATGGTAGTTGCTTTTGTGGCAGTTGATAGTTAAACCCCACGAGAAGTGTTTTATTGTTTCATTCATTTTTTGCGCAATCCACAGTTAACCAAACATAACGGAATATTTCGCCACACATATGTACATATGAATTCGAGCTGAAGAAGCAAAACATCGGTCCTCGTACTCAAAAGTTTTTGCTGTTCATTTCTTTTCCTCCTTTGATTGCAGAGCATCTATGCGCATCTAAGCAAGCAAGTCTCCTATTAATTCACACTGCACCGGATGGTTCAACACGAGAACAATGGCTTCGCACCTATCCTCCACTGAAATTGAACGGGTGGCGATATGCCGCAGGGCGGCGGCGGATGTGGATTCTCTATCGAACTGTAAGGGATTTCACTCCGGATGAGCCATGGAGCTCATAAATAAATCGTATCAATAAACATGTTTGGGAATTATATTGAATGTCAGACGGAAACTGAAAAAGGTTTAGGATCTATGCATCCATACAAATTTGTGTACGTCCTAGATTTGTACAATTGCCCCACCATGTACCTGTTTAGTTATTGCACTTTCAATGTCCTGCATCTATTGTGCCTTTGTGGGACGCTAATTGATAACAATTTAAACTGAATATGCCCATTCATGCCTTACTGACTTAATTGCCGAAGGTATACCGTCGCTCGGCACAGGGTCCATGTTAAATGATCAAAACGATTTAAAATTCAATTTGAAGCTAAATGAAAACGATGAATAAATTAATCGAAAAATAAATAATGGCACACGGGCCCACAATGTAAATTGTTATCAGCCGCAGTTTATTTAATTAAATTATGTAAATGTAATTTAGAGTACTGTATAAAATGTTTGATTGCTCTACTGGCATTTCTGCACAATTTATTGTTTGCTTACCAACTATGTCAATTTGGGGGCAGACATATTGTTGTTGTAACCGAAAGAGACCGGATCAAGCTGTCGATTTATTTTTCAAATGGAACTCAAACTCTGTGAGTTAAAATTGTATTTATTCAGCATGTTTAATCGCCTCGTTTGTTGTTTTCCAATTATGTACCATTTCAAGCATTCAATCTGATGGGTGTGTGCTGAGCGTACCTTACACTGGCTATTAGTTTGATTGAAATGTTGTGAATAGAATTATCGGACAACTGTTGTGTGTAAGTCCCTCTCGCAATATATGTGGGGACAGGGCCTATGGTACGAAAAAAGCAGGAAGAAGTGTGTTACAATGTGAAATGCTTTCAACCCATTAAAGGTGTCGCTTTTGTGCAACATATACTTCTTTGTTCTTTAGCAGTCTGAGGAGTTATTTTCCGAATTCTCAGCATCGACGTCAATTCTACTACTAGTTGTCCATTGTCATCCCTGCGGGAATTCGGTCCGGTCTAAGTCCACCGGATGACTGTTTTACCTTTTGTTGAGACTTTAGGAACTCCTTCCTCCCGTAACATTTCTTCATCTCCTAGACTGTGTGCTTCTCATGCTTCTTCGTTTTTCTTTTGAGAAGCAGGTTTCCATCCCTTCTCTTCTGTTAATAGAGCTAAAACTCCCATCACATCAGTGGCAGCTCATTTGATGGCTTCTTGACAACATTTTCATTCTTCTTGTATTGCAAGTGGAGCCAGCTTCGAACTTTCAGAGACTTTAAGGGTGAGTCAGTTGGTAAGTTCCCAGCCATCGACTGCGATTGTAGCTTTCCGACGTCAAACCGTAGTGTCCTGACCCGAATAAGTACTTATCTCGATATCCTCATCCTTACTTTGGCTACAGCACGAAAATGGTCCGAGTCGATGTTGGCTCCTCGGGACGTATGAGTGTAAGAGTATACGATCTGTACTGTTTGATTGATGTACAGATGTTGAGGTGTGCGAATCGCATGCTCATCACAATGAAGTTACCGAGTCAAAAACTATCAGCCTGAGTCCGTTGCCGGATGTGTTGTATTGCAAGCTGTGTTTTCCTGTGAAATCTCTTGAAACGATCATGGTGTCATAGCTGGGCCATCGATCGTATGTTCTTTCTAGGAGATCATAAAAATCATCCTTGCGTCAAGCTGGTCTTCCCGAGTTCAGCCTTGATGCGGATTGTTATGAAGCCATGTAAGCGAGCATGATTAAGGCAACAAATCCACATCAAAATAAGCGCTCCCCCTTCTCTGTTGCAATCGCCGTACATCGGCCCAACACCAGAGTAATGTATTGGTATTGCTATTGTACGTTTTAGCAATTTTTAATCATCGAGAGCTATGTAATTGCAGCAGCTTGTCCGCTTCATTGTCTCTCTTCAGCGAAAACCAGAGAAGCTAGGTCCTAGTCCACTTCAAAGTGTGACCATATAATATAATTAACACGGTCCATTGTATCATTGATCACATGTACTGCGATCATGGCATGATATACATACTAACGCCCGATGGAGTTGTATTCAGTGTCAATTACGAAACAATGTGGTTCCAAGCAAAGCATTATTAAAGTTGCTATATTGACTTTTTTCATGGTCGTGTGGTGATACCATTGATTAATGGAATACCGTTTTGAGCGATTTAAGATTAGGTTGTGAAGTAAAATATTTCAGTTTAGTTAGCATTTGTACTACGACTATTTAATTTGAATGAAGAAGGTATTTCTTAGAAACACTCTCAATTAAGAAAAGTTGTAGTAATGTCATCATTCCCTGCATTCTTCCGCTGACAGGATTATAATAATAATAATATGGGAGGCACATGTTATGCGTGCTATTGTTCTTTCACGAGTGGAAGGGATCTACAGTTTTATGCCGAATTTCCAAGTACTCTTTAAGCATTGCCAGTGACTCGAAAGAGGTGAACATTATTTTTGTCACACAGAGCAGAGATCGAACCTACGATATCGAGCCTGGGGTCGACGCACATACCCACAACGGCACGGGTTACCAGAATTATGCTCCTAAAAAGTTTATTGTGATTTGATGTTATTGGACCTTCATGGCGTATGGAATATTGGTGAACATTTTCAGACGGTGTCAAGAAATGTTATCCTTGTTATTTAACTGATTGATCTCATTGCATTTATTAATTGCCGATGAATTAAAATTATACTCCTTTGACACGGCTTACTATTCAGTTCGAATGAATGTGAGTTTTTAGCTATTATCTTTTTGGCAACACTGGTTTAAACAGCTGACTCACGTTTCGATGAATTTTATTGTCAAATGCGTGCTCTGTTAAGAAAGTTCATCGCGCTGTTCTTTCGAAAAATTGTGTTCAGCGACGAAGCTCATTTTTGGCTCAATGGGTACGTAAATAAGAAGAATTGTCGATTCTGGAGTGAATAACAGCCAGAAGCATTGCAAGAGCTACCAATTTATCCACAAAAAGTCACAGTTTGGTGCGGTTTATGGGCTGTTGGCATCATTGGATCGTACTTCTTCAAAGATGATGCGAATCGTAACGTAACTGTGAATGGTTTAAGTAGGTACAGATAGGCTCACATGCAATGCTCCTGAACCAACTGCATAAACAATTTGCAGAAACTGCAGAGATGAACAAGAAGTAGAACCTATCTAATATCTGTTCTCATTGTCCTGCGTTGGTAAAGAATAGGTGGTAGTTTTCAGAAAGCACTTCCATTCGTATACCCGAGGGACGTAAGTGGCGTTGAACTGAACAATGTGGAAGAATCTTACGTGCATAGAGTTCCAAACAGGGGAACTGTGGACCCAAGACGTTAGTGTAACCACCTTACTAATTGAATATACAAAAATTGTATTGCAAAGCCAATAACACAGTTCAGTAGTTTGCTTTGTTTGGCTTGCTCTATCAAAGAAACAAATAACCCACAACCATGGTGTGAAATAATCGAATCATACATAAAACATGCATCTACTTCATTTATAACAAATAATCCTGGATAATCGCTTTGGTTCAAGCAATCCATGAAATAATGCTTAGTCAGAAATTTGAAAGTGATTATTGAAAGTACCTATTTATTTCAAATTGAAACTCCGAACCATTACCATTACTTGAATTATTTTCAGCAAATGCAATGCAATCCAATTTGTATTTATTGATGGTAAATCCCACCCGAGATGTGGTATATCAAATTATATCATTTCTTGGTTCAATTTCCTCTGTTCACCATAAGAAAGGAACGCGCAATCATTATCTGTGCATATCTTCGCAACTTATCTCAATTTCCCCAGTTTAAGTAATTAAACTAGGTTCGAGTGGAAAGTGAATCTAAGGTTGAAAACTTCTACAGAGCAAGCAAGAAGATTAACTGCAGTTTATAACTAACTCCAAAAAGGAAGGGTGAGAGTATGAATAGTTGTTCGTCTGAGTAATTGGACATCATGTACTACACCTCTTGATTCATAGTTTTTTTTTATGAAAGAACTCTCCTTTTCTCGTCCTTGAATAATGAAAAATTCTCTAGGCCGTCTATCTTTTTCGGTGATGTCTTAATCGAAACCAGCTTTAGAGAATTATTGTCGCGAAATAAATTTGACGGAATCTCAGCCAAAGCAATAACCTATGTTGATGCATAAAATTATGGAACTGAGCCAAACCATTCTGTGTTTACACGCTGAAGCATGTATACGTCGTATGTACTTCGCAAGTAGCTTGTGGATTATAAAGAAATAAATACAATTATAAATAAAACGGCCTTATTTTCTCGAGCGCCAACGCACATGTAGAGATTGTCGTTAGCGGACAGAGAGGGATATATATTATCTTTCTATGTGCTGCATGTGTGCGCTTACACTGTTGGGATCGATGGCGACAATGAACTCGGTAGACGTTAGTAATGGGCGCCGAATGAACTTTGAAATTATAGAAGCCAAGGGATCTCACACTTCAGTCGCCTTCTTTGAATTCGATTTCAAGGCAGCAAATGACAGCGTACACAGAGCTATACAACGCCATGTCTAGTTTTGACATTCCTGCCAAACTCGTCAGGCTGTGCAGGATGACAATTAAGAACTCTCGCTGCTCCATCAAGGTCGGTAACGAACTCACCGAAACCTTCAATGTCAAAAAAGGTTTTAGACAAGGGCACGCGTTGTCATCTTTGGTAATGTTTGAGTTGATGGAATCTTGAGGATTCAACCATGAAATGGCATGCATCTAGTTAAACGTTTTCGGATTCAACGGCTAAGATGGCTAGGTCATGTAGAACGAATGAAAACCACAGCTCCTGCCCGAAGACTCTTGGATGGTGAAGCATTGGGACAGCTCAACAGAGAAAGCCCTCGAGTGGAAACGGACCTCAACCAACTTGGTGTGCGCAGCTGGCAAAAGATTGTGCTGGCTGGTGAGGCATGTTGGTTGATGCCCAGGTCCACCCCGGACTGTAGCGCAAATAAAAGAAGAAGATAAATGAAGTTTATCTACCCCGGGACAAACGTTAACTCCACAAATGGCATCACACCCATGGCAACCGATGTTACTTCGGTCTGTCGAAACAACCGGACTCGAAACACATGACTCGAATGACCAAAATCATTCTCTGCAAGATTCCTATTTTGCCAGTCCTGCTTTGTGGAGCTAAAAGCTGGACGATAAGCAAAACTAGAGAGCTGATCTTTGGTGAATTCAAAATTCTGCATCGGATATATGATGACGTCTGGGAGTGGGGTGAATGCAGGAGAAGATAATTCCGCGAACCCTAAAATCTGTACCAGGATCCGAAAGACAAAAATCTGTATACTAAACTAGCTGGGTCACAACGAGCGCATGGAAAACACCGCTCCAGCAGAGGTCTTCGCATCCGAGTCGCCTGATTCGAGGAGGATAGGAAGAGCGAACCTCCGGTATAGCTACCACGTAAATAATATCTGATTAAGAATTGAAATTTAAGCCGACATTAGCTAATATGGTAACATAAACGTATTTCATACACATCACATAATGAAATTGACTGGCGGTAAATTGTTTGATAAATATGCATGTCTCAATCAAATGGAATATTTCGCATAGCTTCCCGTCGATTGAAACCACATTATTTGCCCGGCCAAAGTGCACACGATAATAAATAAAATAACTGGTCCTACTGCTGTGAAAATTGAAACGAATGGTTGTGTACACTGTACACATCAATTTTGATAAACGCAAGTTTTTAATTGATAATTGAAATGAGTAAATGTTGAGCACAACTTCCAATTAGATGGATTATATTTGAATTTTGCGTTAGTGTCCAGTGCAGTTGGTAAAACTATTACCGAACTGGGGAGTGTTGCAGGTAGGCCTAATACGCAATATTTCCATGTAGCATATGTTACTTATGCACGCCTAAATATGTGGATTGAACAAAATTTGAGCGGAGTTATTGTTTTTGTTAATATGCGTGAGTATATTTGGATGCAGTGGAATATTTTTCTGAAGGTATAAAGTAATGCAACTGCACTTCAAAGGTTTTACAGTGGAAAATATGTTTAAATTGTTACTTTTAACATTTCCGCAACACGACTGGATGCTCTTTTCCAAATTCCCAAATATTCTGCATCATATCATCTTAAAGACGGGGAACTTTAAATTGAAATGACTGAAGAAATTATTTTCATATCCGTGAAATTGAATTTATATAAGAACGTGTTCAGTATGGACATGCCCTTGCAGGTACAGAAAAAATTCAACAAGCTACCTCCGTTTCTGTTTTGGTGGGGAACACATTTCCTTCCAATTACACTGTCCCATTCGCTACATGCACACCCACGTGAGCATTGAAGTCACACATCCATCTCAGTATCATTTTCCATGTTTTATTTGATGTACAGCCACAACAACGAACACGATAAATAATTGCATTTTTCAGGGGCTTGCCACCTTGCCACGGAGTCCTACGTAACCATAGCAACTTTTTCCTCCACACAAGCATCATCCCGAAAATCACGATTCGATACAAGACAGAGCTAAGTTGCCGTAGGACTTCAACGTCGTTAATTCAATTGCGAATTGGCGGCTAAAATAAAAACAGACCCAACCGCCTTCAGCGATATAGCGTTGTGACGTGAGAAATTTCCTAAAGCATTTTCTGAGAATTGAGATTATATTGTTTTGAGGACAGCGTATAAACTGATGATGTTTACATGAAATCCACGCCACGGCAGCCACACTTGAGAGGGTAATGTACATTTATGAAAAATATTTAAATAATCACTACATTTCGATAACAAAAAGCGACAAAGAAGCCGACGAAGAAGGAAGTTGTTCACAATGCGACGTGGTAAGTTTGGGAAAATATTGTACAGGCAATCATACAAATCGACATCAAAAAATAATAATGAAACTGCATGGTGTACAATTTGGCCGGATGGTCCATAATCCTTCGAAAAAATGGAAAGACAGTGTCCACTGTGGACAGCTAAATCCTTTCATTAGAGATCCAAATGTTTTCAGGGTCTATTTCACAAGACTGAAGGAATAAAACAAACAATGAATTCTTGTTTTGTTGATAAAATAAAAACAAATAAATCCCAAAAAATTTGGTATCTTTGCAAACGGTATCATTTTTCAAAGCACTTAAAACTTTGAAACAAGGAGATGGTTAGGCAGACTAATTTTCCAATTAGTCAGTGTTCCAAACAGATTATACGCAAATAATTTTTCATTTCGAAACAAGGGTCAGAGATTGATAATCATTTCTCTTCTCTTCTAATCACTGCAGTAATGTCCCTTCAGACTTATGTAACTTGATATACAGCTTCGAGTATTGTGCTTAGGTAATTTATCCCCATTAACAGCATGGACCTAGGTTGCGTAGACGACATTTGAGCTACATAGGTGCTTTGTTTGAGCAGCAATCGATTGCAGAAGAGGGGTGACCTCATACATTACATCTTCGAAATATAATGTATGATATAAGAGCCTTTTGAGAATATGCAGTGGTTATGTGAGCTTGTGGCAGTTGTGTCACATAGTGGTAAGTTGCAAATGACATCGCAGAGTTACATGTGTCTTAATTGAAACTTGAAATTTGATTTCAGATTTGTGCTGGAATAGAAATCGACTCAAATCGGCTTAAAAATGTTATATATTTAATATATCAGAGACTCAGGCATACATAGGTTCATTTATATACATGGCAAGGGTCTTACCAACGACCTGTAGTTACTTTTTAGCTGTCGTTTATGCGCCCCACATTAACTCACGTGCGCCATCTTAAATGTGAACGTCATATTTATGTTACGGTTCTTCTCGGCTTTTAATTTTTTCTACCCTTAATTGTCCGGCATCAAGACACAGCATGGGCCGAGGGAAAGAGAGAGAGGAGGTACATGTGCACATTGGTCTTAAATATCTGCGGATTGTAGTCTATGGAAAATATTGAGCTGGGAAGAGCATTCTATATTCGTGTGGTGCGGCTAAAAAACGAGTCTCTTAATTTCACTGTGCATCCCAAAGCAGACATAAGGGTAAACTGAGGTGCATTAATGGCGAGACGTGTATTGCGGGTGAATTCAAGGAGAGGAGGAATTCAGTTGGCTAGCTCAGTAGAGCATCGTTTGTTAAAATAACGATAAACCACGAACAAAGAAGACACAGTACGTCGATGTTCAAGCGAGTCTAATGAACCCGCGTTATCTTTGTTATTTTTTTGGATTCTCTCTAGTAGGTGCAGGGTGGTCTTGAGGGCACTAGACCAGATATGAGCGTTGTACTCGGAGGGGGTGAAATATTTTTTACATCGATTAAGGAAACCTAAACATTTCACAACCTTTTTGGCGACCTCGAATATGTGATCATTCCAGCTAAGTGTTGTGATGATGTACACATCGAGGATGGAAAGTTTTCCGGTTTCGTTGATACAAGCGCCATTTATGTAAAATGGCTGATTATCAGGGGTTAACAATTAGTAATTTAGCATGACGGCAGTGACCTTAAATCAAGAAACGAAAATAAGGCTCTACAAAAAGATTGCTTACAAGCCGCAGAGCGGGATGGTTTGCATTAAATTTTGGAAAATCTGAACTACGAAATCGATCTTAATGGAATTTGACACACATGGTGAAAATTTGGTTAGATAAATACGGAAAAAGCGTTATTCATGCCGACTATGAAATCGGACGGATTGATTGCGGACGGAAAATGTTCCTATTATAGAAAACGCAATCCAAAAAGTGAGCAGTTGTCGGTGAAGTAGAAGAAAAAAGATGTCATTATAAAAAACAACTCATCCGCACTTCATACATCTTGTGACGTTTTCAATCCGAAAAAAGGCATAAAATCTTTTGTCGAAGATATGGTTCAAAAATTTGATAAATAATTTATTGACGTTGAGCGGCTGTAAATAAGTGGATAGTATACATAAATCAAAAATTGATTTGAAATCATAAGCCCTGGTTATCTAGGACTACTTCGATATAAGACTTATAATGTCTTCTTTCAAAGGCCTTATTTCCGCTCTCAGCCCATTGTACTACGCGTCTTCACCAAAATCGAGCTGCGGTCGCTCTACCGGCCAATTTGAAGAAGAAAAGCACGTCTACCTTAATCATTAAACAAATTACGCAAGTCTACGGATAGATAATCTGATTGTGTTGGTTAATTAATTTTTGAAATTACATCATTCAAGAACGAACCTGGATACATCATCGAATCCATCGATAAGATGTGGATCACTGCTTTCTACCACATCAGATGCAATTCTCAGAATAAGAGATTTGCTTCCATTTCGTCTTACAGAATGCATATTATGACCAGTTACCATCAGCATCTCAGCATGTCATAAGTGTAATTAATTCTTTGTTCCGAATCAGTTACACTAATTATCAATCACAAATTGTACTGTTTAGTTCGTCCATAATTATGTTAAGCCTTCAGACTATGACTATTCCATACAT
Source organism: Eristalis arbustorum (assembly GCA_916610145.1). Classification (NCBI taxonomy): domain Eukaryota; kingdom Metazoa; phylum Arthropoda; class Insecta; order Diptera; family Syrphidae; genus Eristalis; species Eristalis arbustorum. The sequence continues at coordinate 46,876,173 of OU744318.1, forward strand.
TCACAAGCTGTTGTTAGTTCAATTGCAGGCAGGACACATTTCAAAAGTGTACGCACGAACGTATGTACTTATCCAGTTGAACAAACACGTAATAATCAAAATGCAAAGTAAACATTCACTCGAAGAATAGTGCCCAGCTATTTGCATACAGGAATTTGTATTCTAGTTTATGCAATCCAACCTACAGAATCCACAAATCTGTGACCGAAATGATTTTGATTACGATTGCATGCAATCGCATTTAAATGAAGTCTTCATTAATAATTCACAATATGTATAGAAGGATACTCTGTTCTCTGCGAAATATTGATCAGGATGTCACAATGAAACAGCATGAGTATCTGAATCTGAATATGGGGGATACACGTGGATGCAGAGGCTGTGCAATTATTGCGTGTCCGTGAGTGCACTGCCACCAGTTCAATTAAGTTTTCGGATAAAAGTTTGCCATCGGATTTGCGGTCCTCTGTAAGGGTGAATGGAAAGTCCGAAGGATGGTCGTTCCACTTCGATATCCATACACATTGGGTGAGTTGGGAGGTTTGCTTTACCGTCAAACTGGGTGTCACCAATGCAGCGGCCGCACTGATGTATTTTTAGACATTTAAGTGTCAGATAATTGTTATCGTGAAAATCATTATTTTGCATAAATGCATGTGTATGTATATCCTCTGCGAGAGTAATTTAACTCTTTTTTTTCTCTTTGTATCCATTGGCATTCGTTAAATCTCTTTATTAAATTATTTGACGGTTATTCAGTGATAATGAGAATGGAATACCGTATGAATGTGTCTTCCGTAACGGGAGTTTCGGGAATTACGCTATTATAATTATGGACAGGACAGTTTAAATCTACCAGTGACTTAAAGGTATCTGGTATTTTTTAGATGGCTTTTTGACATTTAAAGAATGGCGGGCTATGATATGAATTTCTAATTACTATCATTTGCATCGTCATGACATTTGCTCATAATGATTTGAGTCGAATTGAGACACGTGAATAGTAAAGAAAAACATGCAAGACCGGATTCTGGTTATTTTTAGTGTCAAGTAAATTTAGTATCAGTGTCTACTCAATGCATAATATTTAACTGAATCGTTGTATTGTGTTGTTCATTTCACTAATAACATGGCATGACCAACTTCAAACACAGACGCTTGAGAAGCAGTTTGTGGTGTGTGCATCAATATTGACGTTTTGAGCCATTTTCAGTATCGTTTGATTACCCTCTTCTGGGACAGACAATCGGTATTTGATTAAGTTCAAAATTTATTTATTTATTATTTTCAACTACAACCTACATGTGTGTTAACAGATTTTTGAAGCATAATGCTCTGATTATAAGTAACAAATATATAACACTTAATTTACAATTCAAAACGTTTTCAAAATACAAAAAGGCTCAATACAGGTATTTTATTATAAAAAACGCTCTAGAATGAGACAAATAAAAAAAAAAGAGTGTTCATTGAAAGCTCGTTGGTGGTTTGTTTTGTTTTCCGTAATCCGTATTGTGGAGCCTTTCAAATACGATACCCCACCGAAGAAAACGGACAACTTGTAGTTTGATCTCTCTGCCGTTTTGTGTGAACGCATGAAATTATTTATCTATTGTCCTATAGGTCACGGTTAGTGCGGTTTCAGGCCGGCGAAATCCACCTTCGACCAAGTGTTCGCACTACGGCAGATCGTGGAAAAGACTCAAGAGATGCAGATAAGGTTGTGATGACGACTAAAAACTCTCGCTGCTCCACCAAGGTCGGTAACGTACTTACTGAGAATTTCAGTGTCAAAAATGGCTTTTGGCAAGGCGAACGCTGTCGCGTGATTTCGTCAATATAATACTTGAGAAGATCTTCCGAAATCCAAACGTAAGCACCAGAGGCACAATATTCCAAATCTAATTTTTTACGAGGACGACATTGCATGACCACATCTTCTCTAAGGCTGGGTCTCTCGAAACACCAAGTTGACTTTATATAACACTCGTATTATCCTTGTCCTGCTCTATGGTGCAGGGACATGGACGCTGTTGAAATCGGGTGAAGAAGCTCTGGGTCGTTTTGAGAAAAAAGTTCTGTGTGCGATCTTTACTTTGCGTTGATGGCGTCTGAGAGATAAGATTCAACAACGAACTGGCTGTACAGCGAAATGAGCCTAGTCAGATGTCTACGGATCCAAAGCGTGTCTGGGCCATGTAGTGCGTATGGACAACGCAACAGAGAAGGCCTGTGTTTAAGGTGGCGCCTCCAAGGGGGTGCAAGTGCTGGGTTGTACTGGAAAATATAAAGCTTAAATCAAACTCGTTCATTGTACTATTCAGCGGAACACTATTGTGTGATCTTTGTTGAGTGTAATAGTAGTAATAATATAATGGAACTGGAAAGGTGCTGTGCGCTTTTTATCTCCAATTCAGCCCTACTCCATCTGTGGAAATGGTGGATTGAGCTCTACAATCAAGTTGCAAGGAGACTTCTGTTCTGGGCAGAAAGAGAATCAATCTGCTAAGTACTCAGCTATTCACGATGATCGAATGAGCTGCGAATTGTCTGAAGAATTTTAATTGTAGTATAATAGGAGGTGGTTGCCCGTTGCGCTTTGGGTACGTGCGTGGTGACGAACCCAACGTATTTGAGCCACGACGTAGTAGGTTCTATCCCTGGTCTGAGAGACAAAAAGAAATTATTTTTCACGGCCCACCTCTTTCGATTTGGAAAAAGCTTCTCAAACTTAGTGTTCGGAGTGAGAGAAAAACAACGCGCACAACACAAGTGGTCGTTGAGAAGCAAGTCCCTGGCCCTCAATGGGCTGTAGCGCCACCCATATTATTATTATAATGTGAGGAACGATAGAAACGCTTCCTAATCACTTATTCTAAGTCTTTGGTTGGCAAAGTATTTATATCCCATGCATCTGTTTAGATGAATGCAATCGCTCAAAGTGAACTCACCACTAGATGAATATCTACTGCCAACCATAGAACCAGAAAAGAAATAGCTCTTTGAAGTTAAATTCATACTATGACCCATCTAAGCTTGAAACTTACACTTTTAACTGTCGATTCAGCATTGAGCAATTAAAAAACTGCAATTATAAACTTACGGAATAATGGAACACCCCACATAAATTATGCCAAGTTCAGATAATGTAAACACCTCAGAACCAACTGTCGAAATGGCTCGGCAAATATGAGCAACCTTTTCGTTTGTTCAGCGACAGACAAAATAATGAAAAGTACGCAACAAAATTATTCCAATAACCATTAATAATTACTTCATCGAACTTCATCTAACGACTAGCGTTTATTTTATCCCTTCCGAAAATGGCATGGAACTCATTAGAGGAAATTTGTTCAACCATTCGTGTACTTTGCGAAACGTTAACCGAAAAGTTATCTCGTCCGCAGAATAAAGATACTAATTGATATATTAATCAAGCTTAATGCAAATATGAATTAATTGTGCAAATAAGTTGCGACTTGGCCCGAGGCATCCTCCCCTTTTTTTCGCCAACATCCATGTCTTAATTCAGATAATGGCCCACCCACCACTTCTCATGTGCGGCCACTCAGTCAGTGTTTTGCCCTTAGAATGCGACATAGAGAGCGAACCCTTACCAGGTGTTGCAGATTATCAGCGTGGTAGGCGCACCAGATACGAGTAGTTAAATTAAAATCCACCCTAAAGATTAGCGTCGTTGTCGTTGTCGCTGTAGACTGCGTCGTGGCTATATAGAGCCGATGATGCCGCCACGAAGATGGAAAGAAAGGAAAGCAAATCATGACGGTGGAGACCGACGTTCCGTATCGTTACTCATTTAAATGGTTTTTCGTTAGCTTCCAGCGGCTGCAAAATGAGTTTTTAATTAAATCTCCTTGGAGGGCCAACGAGCCAAGATCAGAAAGGCGGGCGGCAAAAAATGAATTTAATATAATTGTGGTAAATTATCCTGGTTCAACAGCGCGATTGCTTTTAATTGTGCCCCAAGATGGCCGTGCTTAGGACCGACGACGGACGGGCTCTATCTCAGTCACGAATTTTAACAGCAACGCAACGATATGGGCTGCCCACCAAAATGGGGTGAATTGATTTAAAAACGCTTCCCAAGAGGTGTGATTTCTGGATGGGGGGACAAAATGTCAATTTCCCTTTCGCGCTAACTTTCCCGTCACAGTAATTATACATACTCCTGTATCAGTTGGGGTTTTTCACACCCTCAGGCGATGATGGACGAGCAGGCATTAGATCGTGGTCAAGATATAAAAACGACTCAAGCGGTAATTAGATATTAATTATATTTTTTTAACTGCCAGTAGGAACATAAGTCTGTGGTTAATTTGAGAATGTTCGTGTCCTGTGTGTATACGCCCTTTGTATTTGCCTCTGCTGCGGTACGAAAGACCCGCCGCGCCGATGGTGACTATGAGGCAATGCTGAATGTCAGATTAACTGCAATTACACGTTTCACAGTGTGTCGTTATAATAAAATATTTATCAGCCACTATCCTGGGTCGAGGTGGTTTGTGAATTAAAGGGGGCCTACATAAACTGCCATATAAAGCAGAAACCGCAGATGGTGGAGATAAACATTGGCCATTTCGGTAGCATATGGTGAATATATCTCATGAGCGAATGGTTTATTTTTTTGTTGCCACACATACATTTCTCAGTGAAAAGCATGTTCAAGGCGAGCACTACTGTAGAGCAGCATGGCTCTATTTTAGTTATTTATTAAGTCTACGGGCGCGGTAGTGCTCTCTTGGATGCTATGGGAGAGTTACGTGTGCAAACAAAAGGTTCGTCCTTCCACCTTAGACCATTGGGGTAAGTTCACATAACTTCTATGTTATGATTCGTGCAGGGGAACATCCATGTTTGGATAATCTGAAGAATGATTATAAAAAAAACAAGTGCACTTATATATTTCGTGTGGCACAAACTTGAAGGGACAAACATCACGCCAGCCCATTTCTCTTATAGAAAGACGAGCTTTGCAAACGGATGAATCTGAGGAAAGGCAATTTGAGGTCGGCACTGCAGTCGAAAGGGCATGCGAAGAATGCAACCTACGTAATCATATCAAATAATGATTTAATTTTCGGTAACTATTTTATTGACAATGTTTTAAAATAAAGAAATGGCCCGTGATGGGAGGTGGGCAGTCATTCTGCTGGTAGTTGTTTTTAGGACTAGTTTGACTTCTGTTTGTCATCAAGTGATATTTTATTACTGGGTCGCTTGACTGAGAGTTGTATGCTGGCGACGATGCACGCTACACATGTTCCATTCCGTGGGAAGCGTGGAGTAAACCCATGCATTATAGTTATCAAAGAGGCGGTTGATGGAAATAGGATTACGTATGTGCAGCGCCCATACGGGTATGCAACATTCAGTGGAATACAAAAAAAACAGTCACTAATGCCACTCTGATTGCTTTGGGTAATGTTTTCAGCGTCTTCTAGTTGGTGGAACTCTTCTTCATGTACCCAATCACCCTCATGATGATGCCTACAACCTCCAAATTAATAACACATAAAAACGCCTTGGATAAGCTTGGATAAGTCAGACAGAAGGACGAACAAAATTTAACATAAATTCGAGGAAAAAAAAGAAACAAATTAATTAAAAACAAAGTCGACTTTGGGACAAAGTTTCCAGCTACATTATCCTCATGACGAATCATTTGACACGACTGCAGGGCTGGTGTTAACGCCTTCGTGGAAGTGGATAAGAGTTTGTTTATTTTGCCGACTGACCCCGTAGGGTAAATTCTTGATGAGTACATATAATTGAAGAGATAATCCAAGGGAATACAAACTTAGAGGGGTAATGAAGAGGATCTTTTGACCATGCCAGATGTTTAGTGGTGGTCCGTGGCATTGTGGGTGTGTGCTACGTTGTTGAGACTCATTGGCTAACAAGACAGATGTGTAAATTGACGGCGCAATTCAATCCATTTGACGAAAGGAATATGGAAGCAATAACCAGGGCGTCATCTTTAAAAAAAATGCTTTTTGGATTAATTTTGTTTGACCATCATGGTGGCTGAAACAAACTGTTCTTGGGTGGAATATTTTGGAACATTTGATCTTGAAACAATGTGTGGTACTTAGAGACTTGATTTTCAATTATATTGCAAAATATGAGCGGAAACACATTTTAGAATTGCTGTCCTTGGGACGTGTTGGGAGTCATAAGTCAAACTGGAGTGCCTTAAAAGAGAAATAAACAAATGGGTGGCGCTTGAGACCGTAGAGGGCCAGTGCCTAGCTTCTCAGCAACCACTTGTAGTATGCGTGCTATTGTTCCCTCACGAGTGGAAAGGACCTACAGTTTTATGCCGACTCCGAATGGCCAAGTTAAACTTTTTCTAGACAACAAATACTCTTTGAGCATTGTCAGTGACTCGAAAGAGGACTCTGTGACTCGAAGAGAGGTGGAGTTGTGAAAAGATTTACGACGTCGTAATTGGGGTCGACGCACATGTCTACAACGCCACGGGCCACCCCACGTAGAGTACCTACTGATTGCTAAATTAGCGTACGTTCGACTACAGATGCTGATGGTCAACTTCGGAGGAGAATCGAATGACGAAGATGAGTGACACTAAGAGCGTCAATTTCAGCGATGTTATTGGAGAAGAATGACATTTTACTTTGAGAGGAGAGGACGCTCGAATTGTGGAGAAGGACAATAGTTCCACATGTTTTAACGGCTGGATGACGCAGTTGGTTCCCAGGTTCGAATCCCAGTGAAAGAAAAAGTTAGTATGCTTTTATCTGTTTCATCTGGTTTTCAAACGACATCATTTGCCGTCGGGATCAAATTCTCGGCACTGGGTGTCACAATGAACTAACATGTTTGCTGGCAATTTCGCTGACAGTCCAATAACCTAACTTAACCTAACCTTCCACATGTTCTTCGTCTCTGCAGCTTCTGTAGAAGTCCGTCTAGACATAGTATCGATCCTAGAAGCCAATTATAACCGCTTTTTAACCAAGATAATTAAGCTAACGGCTATGTGGCGGGTTATAACGCAGGTGAGAGAACTGAGAGTCGAAGTGCTCATCCTGATTACTTGGTCTTAGACTGAGGGCATAGTCCTTTCGTAATAAGGCATCCTTTGCCATCACACAATCTACGAGTGTTGTAATCGAACTGTACTACGTTTATCCGCTTCGTATTTTTTCTTCCCACCCACATAATACATTTGGTATAATACTAGGCCATCCCGTTGAGAGACAGGCTGGGTATTGGAACAAGTGATTCGTTCGAACTCAATGAATGGCGCTATAGGCCTAGGGAGAACTAGTTCTACCTTCTACAGGGATCACACTTGTACATGTTGACTCCAAGCTACGGAATTTGAGAAACCTAACCTATGCATGCCTGTGACAATAAGGAATAACAACATGAGTCAACTTATGACGAAATCAGGTTTTTTTTCCAATCTGCAAATCAGATTTCACCACAATGCACCATACGTTGTCATTGGCTGTTCCCTTTTCAATACAATTTAATACATGTAAAATGTGGTAAAAGAGCTTGGCTTAGTGGTTACGTTATTGATGATAATAAAAGTAACATCCAGCCTATTATGTTTTTGACACACGCTTGTTTTTTAAGCGGGTTTGCCATAGTCAGTAAAATTGGGTAACGCATGCTTAATGATTCCTTTCTTACAAAAATCTTCGTATTATAGGTGTCGCAAGGTTTGAATTAAATAGAAAACACAACTTTTAGGCTTAAAGTTGAACCTGAAACATCTATAACACCATAAAATGAAATCATATGGTGTTTGTTAAATCAGACGATCTTGAGTGCCAATTAGAAACGAAGATTAAACTACCAGGCCTTTCTGTATGGCATGTTCCAACGTCTATCATTCAATTTCGGCTAAGAGTTGTGTTGTCAGGCAGCACCAGAAGCAGTTATTGCTAATCAGCCTAAAACTCCCAAAATCCTAAGGACATTGGTCAACAATGACAACAAGGTGTTGTATGGCTCTAGTTTTACTAAGCTATACGCTGTCAAATTGTTTCTACTGTTACCAATTTACTCCAAAAAAGGTTTAAACTCAAATCTTCCGTTGGTTTTAGGACATCCTTTAGATTGGCAATATTTAAAAAACGGTTTGTTTTTCAAATATTGTGAAAAAAATCGCCGTGAAGCTTAATACGTACGGTACCAAATCTGACAGACTTATTGTGGTTTAAAAAAGTAAGATTGAAGTAGTTCTACCGGCAACAGACGACTGCGATAACAGTCGCATTAACTTCACCTCGGATGTGAGTATATTCACAGGTTCAAGGACGAATTGCGGCTTAGAGCCATGTATTATTTTACTTTTCATTTCACATTCACTACCTAATGGCGCCCGTATCTTTCAGGCAGGTTGTCGTTTTATCGAGCAATCGAACACACAGGATCGATATATAAGCGATTTTGTCTGTCACAATCTTTTTGTATTTTTATCTTTTGTGATTTTAAACTACAGAGAAAGGAAAACGACATAAGTCTACACAGCTTCACAAGGCAAAGCAGCATAAGTAGAAGTAGAGTGGTCTATTTATGCCCTTATGGCATAACAACAAACCAAATAAACGTACAAATGAGTTCACCTACGCTATATTTTTATAAGTTCACTGGTGGCCTATTTTCAAAGACAGGTTGACATGTGTAGTTTTCTGAAAAGATGTTATGGAATTTACACTTCCTCCACAAGTACAAGTACGTACTTGATTTATATTTGCGAGAAAATATTCAAATGGCTTTTTGAAAAGTTGTTAAAATTGACGCATGTCGTAATTCCTTATGATGCCTTAATGATATATTAAAGTTATCAAAAATATCGCACCCCTGAGATATTAAAGGCACTCTCCAAAGCGGCATGTTTACATATGTATGACATTTCCCTACACTTAATTAATTAATTTAGTTTTGATTTGATTTCACTACAAAGGCAACATTAATAAAGCTATTTATTTATTCAATCAATTGACACAAAGAAAATATCATTTGCATAATGCACCTGATTAAATGCAGCCAGAAATATTTTTCGCTTGAAAAATCTATTACTATGCGCTTAACAAAAATTATTAAAATTAAATAAAAAAAATGGAACAACACACAGTACGGCAAAATAATCATTAATCTGAGAGTACATAAAATTGAATGTGTAATCGGAGAATTTATTTGGAATTTCTGGTGAAACAAACACATTCTTAAAGAAAATTCTCTTTCGCCTTCTACGTCAGTAGTTCAGAAGTAAAAGCAAAACAAAGATCTAACGGAAGAGTTATTTGAAATACAATAAACGTTAATGGGCTAAGAAATTGAAAATATGTAGTCTAAAACGAGGGAAGCCCCGAATAGAATTGTACACGCACAAGTGTGTAAAGAGGGGGTTACTGAGTTGACTTCGTTCTTGAAATTACTTTATACGTATCTTGGCTCTAAATCCCAAACTAATTTCGGGTTGTCTTTAGCGCGTGTATACGGCAGTGTCTGCATGATGAGTTAAAAAAACACTCCAGTTCAATTCATTAATTTCCTTGTGATTTTATCTGTGGCAGGAATGGAAAATGATACCTTCTTTTTGTCAATGTTTTTATGTATCCCGGTATGCGTTGAGTGTACATGAAGTCGAAAGCCGATCGATAATCACGCTAACAGAGCTGTATTCTGAATCTCTCTGCGTAGGATATATGCTTCTGTTTGATAAATATTTGAGTAAATCCAATACGAGTCGCTCAAGTCATCGTTTTCTTGTGGGCTGAAAGCAACGTGTCATAAACAACGGATTGCAGACTTAGATCGGGTGGTCACCGACACCTCATGGTTCCCCAGCTGAAATGTCGGTGAGTCCGCACTTCGAACCAAATTTTGAGAAAATTTTATTTAGAAGAGTTCGCTATAATTCTAAGGCACTGTCTCATGGGAGATTGCCCAGTGGAAGCAGTTTGGGTGAATAGAAAACGGGCAAGCAACTTTTTCAACAACTCGAGTGATTTTGGTGAGGTATCCATTGCAAACTTTCTCCGCTTCATGTGCAGCGTCAAGTTCGTTCTCACTATTGGTTAATGGATCATACCCAAGTGAATTAAGTGGGCATGGAAATGGACCAGTTAGATCGAAGTGCATTCCATTAGCAAACTCAAGCTAGCAACCAACTGCCTACATCACTTCAGCAACATTTTCAGAATTGTTTTCTTCTTCTTACATAAATCAACCAATTTGTATACCCTCTAGTGTTTGTTTTGTTAAAATACGAACATTGACCAGAATTAAAACGGATGGCACTTAAATAGTGATCAATGAATATGTGCAGATGTATTCGTATCCTGATGTGATCACTACTTACTCGCGAACTAACTGTTGTTCGGTATTCTCTTAAACAACGTTACTATGAAAGGTGAATGGTTAGCATTATCGCGCCATGATTACCTATTATTTTTGGCCCGAATTGGAAGATATGGACTTGGGCGACATGTGGTTTCAAAAGGATGGAGCCACAAGCCACAAAGCACACGTTACAATTGATATATTGAGAAGTAGGTATGGTAAGCGTGTTACCTCAAGAAATGGACCAGTCGATTGGCTGCCTCGTTTGTGCAATTAAACATCACAAGACTATTTTCTGAGGGCTTACGTTAAGTTATTGGTTTACGCCCACAAGTAGACGAGGTTGGAGGAGTTCAGAGCCAACTTTTTATGCGAAATGGCGTCCGTTTCGGCCAAAATGTGTGGCCAGGTCGTTGAAAATTAGGTGCAACAATTCGACCGCTGCAAACTTGCCAGCGGTGGCCCTAAAAAACAAAGTCGAGTTCCATTCATAAATGATTTGATTGTTCTTCAAATCTATCATAAGTTTATGTAGTATCTCAATTTGCTTGAGTTTTATTTAAAAAAAATTGTCAAATCCTTTTTTGCAAAACCCTACATTCTTAAAAGAGTGCGGAGCAGCTCTCGTATCGCATGGGTACGGATTCCCAAGGGCATTGAAAACTTGTAATAATACCACAATACCAATTAGTATTGTATTAAAACTTAAAGACATTTTCAAGTAAACCACAAAACTTTGGTATTTTTGTACCTTGGACCGACGCACACTGAGGCGAGTAGGTGAGAAGATTGGCAAGCAAACTTATTGATTTTTCTTCTAACACCCGAGTCTTTTAAAGTTGTTGAAAAAAGTGAATTAAATATGTTCTTTTATTGTATAAATGTTCGAAAAATATTCGTCGAAGGCAAGAGCGAATTAAAGAGTACAAAATAAAGCATTGACCCAATGTATTAAACAACAGATAATCAATTTGAAAATTTATTTAAATTAAATACACCACTTACCCGGATTTGAAGCATTTATATGAAACTCGCAGATATTCTTTGTCCCTTGAGCAAAATCATATGAATCCGAGTCCGTGAAAAGGATATCAACGTCCAGTTCGAAGCCTCGATTGGGAATCCCCTGTTGCAGTGGCGCTGAAAAAGGGCTTGAATGGAATGCCACCAGCATCTCAGGTCCCCTTAAAAAAGAACAAAAACACACATATAAAAAATTAAATTACCACAGTCAATTTTCAATTTACGCACACCACATTTGGGTTGATATGACGATGCACAAACATATACACATCCATGCGAACATACTCAAGTGACCGCATTTTATATGAAGCCAATTTTAAAAGAAATAATCTGCAGGTTCAGGATGGCTGGGAATACACAGGGGGGAATCAGGGAATTGAAAGGAGTCTGCGAAATTTGCTCCCTTATATTTCTCACACTAAATTTGAGGCATCCCTTCGGGTCATGGAACGACCCGAGTCGAAGAGGCAAAACAAAAGGACAAACAATTGAAGGAGAAAGTTTTTCCTTTCCACTTTTTTCTTTCTTCCGTTGGTGTTTTGTTTTCATAGAACAAAAAATTGAATTCCTCTGAGTAATCTTTTTGTTTGCATTTATGTCAGTTTTCCAAGGAGCACTAGCGTTGTACGAGGGGCATTAAAATACAGTCGTGTGTGTGTGTTGTGTTCGAAAGCATAACCAACGTATAGATGTGTACAGCCACACGTAGATAGTCGCGTATTTGAACACGACGCGCCTCTAGCCATGACAGTCCTCAGCTGCGGATAAAACTGAAGTAAACGAATATACCTACTTATGCGATGAGCAGATTTGTCTTTTCTTTTCGGTTTCCAAAATAAAGAACACAAAGAGCACCAAACGTCGACGGGAAGTATGTGTGCGCACAGATAGATGGGCATAACGACTACAAACAACAAACTTTAGCTTAGTTCTGATAAATTCCAAAATGAAGAAAATATCTTCATCCGCATCCTCTGATTTTCTTCTTAGTCGTCTTTACGTTTAATCTCAAGCCATTTGATGCTAATTTCCCTAATTGCTTAACGCAATCCACTTAGCCATGGAATTGTAAATTTCCGTCTTTATCCTTTATCATTTATTGGTATCACTCCTATCGTCGGCTAGGATGGTGGTGGTGTGGGTACTGGTTGCCTTTCAAATGCACGTCTTTAACGGCACAGTGCCGAGGAAGTGGCGCTGTGGGATGGTTGTTTTCCTCAGTTCGAGGTAAGTTTAGACTTAACTGAAGGCAAAAGTTGGTGCACTGGGATAAGGAGTGATCAAATCCACAATTACTGGGAAGATTGATTATCGTTAATTGAAAAACGAAATTGCAGACATTGTTTTTCGAACCGACGACAAAAAAGAAACTGCTCCGTACTGGTTCCACTTAATTATAGGTAGCAATCTCTTGCGAAAGTTGTCCTCTAGGTTTCTCTCCTTTTTTTTTCTTCATTCTGTAGACGATAATCTGCAAATTGCTAAATGGAGACAACCGACGAATGAAATGGCTGTCCTGCAGATGGTCAATAACCTTAAGGCGTGTCGGACGAACAATTACGTTCTTACTTGCATTGACTTGTTCGATCACAAGACAATGTAGTTCATTGTGTCGCATGGTATTTCTAGACGGAATTTAAATTAAATTCATTTAAATGAGTACACAAGAAACAAAGAGGTATCGAAAGTCTTCTGAAAAATCCAATCATCCCAAGAGTGCTCCGAATCGGAAAACTTAGCGGATGTAGTAGGAGGTGTTGTCTCGGGAATATATCCGAGAAAAATGTAATCGAAGAACTTGAGTGCAGCGCAAGTGGTATGAAACTAAATATGAGTAAGCTTGTATGAAGGATATCTCGCCGAAATTAAAGCCTTTGTTAAGAAGTAATTAGGCAAACCACCCATATCGAGTTGCGCATTAGAGATGAGGTGCGGGTTTCCGGCTGTGATGGAAATTGCCAGTGAAAGGTGTGTTCTTTTTGACAAAAGTGACACTTTTTTTGTGTTCTCTAATAAAGTCCATTGGCTTAGTTAGGCAACAAAGATGGGGTATATTGATATCAGATATAAAAATAGAATGAATGCGTAAATGTGTATTTATGAGCTTCGCTTGAACTTCCAAGTTGTAGCTAGATAGTAGATAGACAAAATATGGATTTTATGTGCGCATCACACACAAACAATCGGTAAGAAAAATTCCTTCGAGATCTATTGTTTCAGTGTCCTTCATCGGTGTCTTTGTAAAGAGAATGGTTATATTTAGCATAAGGGCCTTTTAAATTCAACCAAGGCATGGCCTTAGCTCGGAGGACACCAACCGCCTTGTGGGATCGACTCAAACATTTTTGTGCGCACTATTACTGAAAGGAGTTAGAACATTGCACACACATTTACTGTGATTTGTCACCGTGTTAGTCACCCATAAACAGAATTTAATGGTAGCAGTTTGAAAATAATGCTCACTGATTGAACTGATACGTAGTTAGAGAGCGGACAATTTGAGGAAACGTCTGTTTCTGTACATACACTGTAGCAGCTTTTTTCGAATTAACGGTGATAAATCAACAAATTTTTCACAGTGGGCGTTGGACTTCATCAAGGGGTGCGTCTTGCCACCTCTCCTTAACATTATATTTATATGGATTGGATTCTGCGCAGCCGAGGTGAGGAATATTTCGCATTGGCAAAGCTGAGGGTAAGCCGACTTCATTGTGAAGAAGATAGGGATTGAAACCGCTTGGATGATCTGAAATCAGAAAGGTTTGTTCTAAGTGAGGACGACTGGATGGCGGAGTTGGTTGAGTTTCTGCCTTTGGTTATGGAGATTTCAGGTTCGAGTCCCAGAGATAGCAAAAGTTAATATGCTTTTATCTGTTTCCAAATGTGGCGGTGGGTATCACAGTGGACCAAGTGCGCTGGCAATTTCTCTGGCAGCCCAATAACCTAACGTAACCTAACCCAACCTATCTCACCTATGTTCAAAAAATGAGAACAGAATGAAGAAGATAGAGAAAACAAGCAGCTGAGATGAAATTTTAGGGCTTTTGTGGGAGTTACTCGCCGGGATAGGATGAGAAACATGCCAGCACCAGATTATCTCAATGTTGAGCAGCTGCTGCTTAGAATGGAAGGGAATATTCTTTGATTGCTTGGTCACGAAGCACGAATGGCAGCAATTATTTGGACAAGCAAGTATTATCAACCTGAACTTTATCCATAAATAGGTAGTTCAATGTTGATAATTATTAACCTTTATTCATCTGGCTTCTCTGGTGACATCAACACAGCTGACGACGTCTCAGGGAGAAGTTGTGGCAGAGCGGTGTTGTGTTGAGAGAACGCACTCTCCATTTGTAGATCAAACATCGAGCGTAGCGAAAGCACTATGACTCACACCTGCATCAGTAAGGCAAGTGCCAGGGTTACCCCCTCTATGGGTAGTCAAATATTATGTTCCCCAATTTACTGCAAGAACAACCACTATTTACAGTCGTGTTCACCAGTCACTTGCCGAATGGCATTAACTGCCCCTGAGCAAGTATGCCCACGGTTGTGTTGATTATTGTCTAAGTTCTATATAGATGTAAACATTAGTTTTGTTGATGTTTGCCGTCATGGACTTTTATAAAATAAAATGTTTGTGGCCTGAATTGCTGTTACATAAAACGAATAGTAAACTTGCCTTGACGGATGTGATTCCTCTTATTATACAAAGTTTGTATCGGGATCTATTGTGAAACAATTACGTCGACAGCCAAGCAACATTTTTTTTTTCCAAAATGTTTTGTTAAGACCTCTGTCGGCAATGTCATGGTCATCGATTACCGAAAATACTCATGCCGATTCGCCGTTTTGTGTAATCTCTCAAGATGGCAGTCACTTATGGAAGCTCTGTATCATTCCCTTCTATTTACATATAACAGCATTGCGAGCAACATGTCTTCACAATAAAATCGGGTTGCTGTAAGCAACAGCATTGTTTTTGGGCAATCTAATTTCAAGCAGCTGGGATTTTTTGATTTGGGGTTGACACTCACATGGAAAACCTCTCTAAAACCATGTCAAGAAGTTATTCTGAAACAAAGAGGGTCATCTTAGACAACAAACTCATCTGGAAAAATCACACAGTACTGCTATCTTAACACTCTATGTTTCACACGCTAATTTCCACATCAAGCTTTTCAAGTATGCCTGTTCAAGTCTGTGTACCATAAACATTATTCATACTATTCAAAATAAGATACTTGTTAATGCACCGCAGTCGACGACGATATCCTCAGGGATCTTAGAATTTTACGCGCCCAAGATAAAATTAAGAACTTCGCTTGTAAGCATAAGCGCCGCCTGGAAGAGCATACAAGTTCTGTAGTCTATCTCCTCCTTGAAGAAACTTATATCTTGCGCCTGGTTCAAAGGTCTAGATCCCTTGATCTCGTGCTATAGTCTACACTCGCGCATTGTTGCGGTGTTAACAGGAACTCTTTTTGGAGGCAATAGTGTCCAAATAATGAAAGACAGGTTAAGTGCTGTACTTAGTTGTATTAAAAAAAACCAAGCTTTTCCATCTTGTAGATAAGGTTGGTGAGACGTAAGAAGCTTTTCACCTCCCCTGCCTGCAAGATGGAAAAGCTTGCTATCGAAATTAGCAAGTGTGAAACCTACAATTAGAACCATTGAATCAGAAAGAAAGGGATTCATCCAGAAGAGGCACTGGAGAATTCAGTCTAATGATATTTCAATCAGGAGAGGAAGTAGCAACTGAAGTATTTTTCAAAGAAAGATTGATGACGTACGTTACAGAACAATAAAACGTACGTCTAAGCAATTCATAAGCACAAATTGCTTAAATCGTATTGAAACGATGCATCAATTTTTGGCGTGAACTTGATGAATTTGATGGATATACGACAAAACCGTTCTGTATGTCTCAGCAATGGAAATATTTGGAAAGAGCTACCCCGAAAAGATAAGACTGCATTTAAGACTCAAAGATGGAGAGCATTTTGGCGTCTACGGCACCCCAATTTTAGGGTGACGAACGAGGTGACGATACAACGTTTTTTTTTTATATTTTGTGAAAACATATACAATAGAAATATAATTTTCTGGCGCCAACAGACAGTCACTATAGTACGGTTATACCACGGTCTGCCAGCATCTCGCAGTCAACATCTGCTGTATCACCTCATGTCATTAGAAGAAAAACTGAAGTAAAAAATGCAAACCCCAGTGTCCTTTCTCATCCTTTCCACAAATTTGTACTTACTTACATCATTAGCTAATAGTTACACTCTATCATTTCATTTGTTCGAAACTTACAATTGATGTAAGCTCTTATTGACGGCATTCATTCATTTTCCATCTCTATCACAAACGGAAAACTTTTGACGAATGACTTATTGTTAAAAGTTTATTGATGACTATCGTCAGGAGCTTTGAATACCATTAGTAAACCATTCTCGAGTAGTGCAAAAAGTTAAATGCAACAACAGTGCACCTTCGGTATAATTAACAAAACTCACAGAAGGCGGAAGAAAACATGGAACCCAGTGGCGGACGATGGATGAGAAAAAGTTTGTCATCATAAGTTCTCTTGAATAATTATACATTCGCGAAATACTTATTTAACAAATTTGCAATTTAAATTGGAGATTGAAGTCTGCAACCGTCAAACTTTAACCTAATAATGGATGTGAAAAAAAGTTATGCCTGCTTTCGCCTGAGGTTGCCAGCCGTAATTTATGATAAGGAGACCTTTTTAACCTGTTATCACCCTTAGTAATTTTTTTATTCAACTTTGACACAATGCTTATGCATACATGCGAACATTTTCACAACTTCATTTGGGGCTTTCTTCTTTTTTGAAGAAAAGAACTGTGACCATAATTATATGTTTTAGTAGTGTGATGTGTTCCATCATATTGCTATTGATATTCAGAAGCCATTTGTATGGTAGCAGTGTAGACTTACTATGTAAAGTAATTATTCCTGTATTGCAAAAAGTATACTGAAACTCTCCAACTATAAGTCTATCTACAAATGTGTACATATGTATATACTGCTGCCTTTTGAAACGTTGGTAGTAGGTCGTACATTGTTACATTCATCGGATTAGCTAAAGCCTTCGATACACTCAAGCACAAACGGCTTACGAGTACCCTCTGGAGAATTGGGAAATGAGGGATCCCAATAAGAGAATGATATGATAATGATTTATTAGAAAGCACATTAAAGGTTTAGCATGGCGTCGTAAGCTTTATTTTACGAAATATTAATGCATGGCTACATATCAAAAGACCAGCGAGTTTCAAATCAATTCTCACCATCTTTTCATCGATATTAAAGCCGCAAACGACAGCATTCATCGCAAGGAACTATTCGAAGCCGTGGCCGAATTCGGGGTCCCCCGAAAACTGATCCGGTGGTATCGCACCACGCTAATACATATGCGACGCGTGCAGTTGGATTCAAAAACCTCTGAACCGTTCGAAACCTGCACCGGATTTCGGCAAGGAAATGCGCTGTCTTTTGATTTCTTCAATTTGGTACTGGAGAAGATAGTGGGGCGGGCATAAGTCAATATGGAAGGTACTCTCTTCTACAAGTTAGTCCAGCTTTTGAGGTGCATTGACGACATCGAACATGCGAAACGAGTTGGTCTAAAGGTCAACGAGGACAAAACCAAATATATGCTGTGGAGCAAAAAACGATCCCCAAACCAAGTTGGCCAAAACGTTGCAATCGACAGCTACAATTTCGAGGTAATAAAGGAGAACTCCAGACAAACGTAAGCTCCACGAATGACATCGTAGTGGAAATCCGACGTAGAATCGCAATTGGCAACCGATGCTACTTCGATTTGTCAAAACAACTGGGCCCAAAACTGTTAACTCGAAGGAATGCTCTACAAAACCCTTATTCTGCCAATCCTGCTTTATGGATCCGAAAGCTGGACACTAAGCAAGACTGCAGAGCTGATTCTTGCTGCCTTCGAAAAAAATATTCTACGTTGGATATATGGTCCCGTCTGCGAGGAAGGAAAATGGAGGAGAAGACACAACCGCGAGCTCTACGAGCTGTACAATGATGTGGATGTAGTCCGGAAGGCAAAAATTCGTCGATTACACTGCCTAGGCCACATGGAGCGAATGGACAACAACGGTCCAGCAGAGAGGGTCTTCGAATCCGTCCTTCCTGGTTCGAGAAGGAGAGGAAGACTAAGCCCCCGGTACAGAGACCAAGTCATCGCGGAAGTAAGACAGCTTGGCCCTGATGACTGGAAGCAGCGTGCCCAGGACAGTCACCGATGGAAGGCAGCAATTGCTCAGGCTCAGACCCTTCATGGCTCGTCTGATTGATAAGTAAGTAAGCATACATATCAATTTGGCTTGGTACTTAAGTTTCAGTTGCTCTTAGTTTAATCCACTTTACTCAAGGTGGCGCTACAGTCCGGGGTAGACCTGGGCCTCAACCAACAAGCGTGTTTACTACGAGTGGGAAATAAATTTGAGCTTATTTCTGTGACACGTATGTTTTTCGCACAGGACATGGGGAATGCTCTTATTTCATCAAACATCATTTACACAGTTTATCCATAAGAGCATTGTCCTGAGATGACACTTTCTAGTCTAGTCTTGGTCAGATCTATACTGGAGGCATTGCACATAGTACCTTCCATCATGGTTTGCTGTTTTCCGCTTCACAGTTGCCCTTTTCATGTAATCTGAAAACAAGCATGCACACATATCAATTTTGTTGTGATCTGCTGTAGCTCAGACGATAGATTTTGGACATACTTTACTATGATCTTCCATTGAGTTATATCAATAAAATAAAGCGTCTTCCAATAAGGACACACCTTTTGCTTTAAATAAACGTACGTCGCTCCAATTCTTTTGTCCACGGCTCCAATTCTTGAGTCAGCTAGATTTTGTATGAATGTAAACTAAGCTCTTTACTCAAAATACACAAAAATGTGGCCTGAACTATGCCCAATCCTTAAGAATGCCGTGGAACTGACTGATTTTGATCATTTGCTACGGACGCCTGAATGGCAGCGATATTTACTACACGGCAACGTCACACATTGCACTAAATTTGTTATTGCGAAATAATTATGAAGTTTGAAAGCGTTGTGAGGTCCTTCATTCAAAACGACATGCAGTGTG
Organism: Eristalis arbustorum; assembly: GCA_916610145.1. NCBI lineage: Eukaryota > Metazoa > Arthropoda > Insecta > Diptera > Syrphidae > Eristalis > Eristalis arbustorum. Next base: position 46,895,708 of record OU744318.1, read on the forward strand.
ACAAATTAGAATATAATACATAATCATGCATATACACATTCTCAATGATTTCGAAATTATAGTTATTTTTGGTTGCTACCTGAATTCAGAAAATATGAAATTTTGAGAAGACTGAAAGCACAAATCTCATTTTTTTTCAAAAATAGAGGATAGGCGGGACGAGTGTAGTGGGGTTGCCGAAAGTAGGAGCATAATCGTTCGGCAAAATATGTGCACGAGTTCCGAGGGGAAACGGGGTGCTCTCGAGTATAATGTGCTTTTCCGGATTCGATTTTCGGAGTTCTTGTTGCGTATGTAAGCACATTGCAGAGAAGAAACTAGGAATGTAGTGCATATTCGTTTTGGTCGAATTTATTCGGGGAGAGGCAAATAGAAGAGAATCTCTAATGCATCGGACATTTTGAGTGCACTACCCAGATGCAATAGGCTGAAATTTCTTATCCGCTGTGCAAGGATGTAGGACCAATCTGAGCTTTGCAGAAACCGTCGATGGATTTAGTACTTGGTCAATTTGAATTCTAAAAGAGTAAGGCTACAAAGTATCATTTCAAGCTCTTCAAGAGATAATTCGCAAAGAAGTACTTTGGTAAAGAACGATTAACTGGATTACACTGCAAGCTTTCAGCTTTCTCAAACTAACCAAGATCCTGTGGATTGGCTACAGGAAGTAAGTGATGTATGCATCCTCTACACCATAAAGAGATGTAAATTTTCACACAAGGGCCAGTTGTAGCTAACAATGTCTCGGTAATCACGTGAAATAGGCACTAAAAGGCCCCCAAAGCGACAGGTCACAGTCAGATGGAGTCTCACAAACACAACGCCACACTATCCATTCGTAGCCTTACTGCTCGAACAAATACTGTTTACTTACTTCTCAGCAAATTCCGACAAATTTTGACTCTTTTATGTCTGAGGTTATTTTTAACCTTTAAAAAGTTTCCCGCTGGTGGAAATAGGACCAACCAGTGTTGATGGTCTGAACCTGCGAAATAGGTACCTGTCATCGATGTCGCTTCAGGACACGCTGGTTCCAGTCATACAAGACCAAATTGCCTTGAGTCTGCGTAGACAAATAATCCGAATAAATAATGATACATAACTTCGATTTCGCGCCGTCGCTGAGAGAGGATACTTAAGTGTCTTACCCTACAAATGACTAGGAGTGTTGATTAAGAGTTAGTTTCTCTAATTCCGTTCTCATTTCCGAAAGAGAGGAATCTGTGCAGCGAAAGAACTACTTCTTAGCACTCCACTAAAGTACATGCGCGACAAATTATTTCATATGGCACAGCTTTATCACGAACTATACATCATGCTAGTATGAGGTGCCATTGCTCTTGTTCTTGTTGTCCATTCATAATCATTTAAGAAAGTCGTATCCACATAAGCGTAGAAAGGCTTAGTTAAGCTAAGGCTTTAGTCAATTCTCAGAAGCTGAGAATATTCCTCTTTCTAGAATTCTGTGAGTAGACATATCCTTCAATTTCATGATTATTCTGTTTTCTTGTTGAAGTATTTCCCTTATTTAATTCATTTTTTTTTGCGAGGGTAAGTGAAAATCTTCAAAAGACACTATGGAACTGTTCCCACATAGCGAAAGGGATTATTACCCAGTAAAAACCCCTCCCTTCACATGAAATATATTTCCACTACAACTAAGTCTTACACTTATTCAGCACACTTACTACGTTCCTGGTTTAGGCGCATTTGGCAAGAAATTCTCCATTGAGAGTTCATTGCTTGCTATAACCGCAGATAAGCGCGGGTTGAATTCACCCTGCTAGTTCAAGAGGTTAAGTCCTTTGAGGACGGGGGAAAATGTTACTTTCGTCGAGAATTGGAAGGCCAGCAGAGTTTATGTGCTCTTCCAGACGACGCTTATGCTTGCCAGCAAAATTCGTAATTTCATGTTGGACTGATCGAATTCCAAGTTCTCTGTGGATGTCGCTGTTTCGTATGCACCAGGGTCCGTTGACGATGGTCAGTAGCACTTTATTTTGAAATGTTTTAGTATGCTTAAAATTCGATAAATATTCCACATTGAAATAAACGCCTATTCTGATTAAATGTCACCGTCAGAATGCCCGGTCTCCTTTGTTTTTCCCTTTTCTACTTCCTTGTTGCCCATAGTTTCGTTTTGCGTTTCATATGTTTATACTAGTTTCTTTGGTACAACCCCATAGTTGTATACCATACGTCCAGACGGGTTTAAGCATTTGCTTGCATATAAACAATTTGTTGTAAATTGATTTAAGGAATGCAGTCTGCTGAATGGAATGTTGGTTCTGATGTGTTTGTATATTAATTTCTCCAATAGTCAATGGAGAAAAAAAGGCTAACTGAGTAAGGTCAGTGCATAATTCGTCATTCACCTGAAATGTCAAAGTATTTATATGCTGCCGTTTTGTTTGACCAAACTGATACATCATACAAAATCAGATTGTTTTAGTTAAAACTCAAAAAGCCAGCTAAGAGTACCCGTGCAGAGTCAGTCCTTTAGATAAAAGAACATTTGCTTAGTTAGTCAAGATAGTTTAAAGCATTACTGTCCAGGATGTAAATAAATTTATTGAAAAATAAAAAAAATAAGAAACAATTTCCCAATTCTAGTAAAATATATTAATCAATTACGGTCTTCATTGCCAATGTCTGCAGAAGTATCACCATGACATTTATGTTCTAACTGTGGATGTCTATTCCACGCGAGAATTTGAACAGAGCGTATTTTAGCCATGCCAATCCTATATTAATAGACATTCAAATGAAAATTACCTTTTGCGGTGATATTTTATGACTATGGTGGGAAATTGCAGCATAATATGTGCTTCGCCACTCTGATAGATTGCTGCTGTCAGCATTTCATTAAAACCACATGTAATGAACATCAATATTCAACCCTGTGCCAGAAGTAATTTATTATTTTGATTTTACATCATAAACAAATGTTGTACCTACAACAATTCAAAAATAATGCTCATTTTCGGATGTGGTGGCTGTTTGCAAATGCTCCTGGAGTTTGAATATATTCATACAAGCCATACGTGACCTAAAACGATAACAAATTATCTAGTTGCGGTACCTTAAATAATAGTTATTTCTCTCTCACATGAGCAGACAGACGCCAGAATTACAAGCGGCCAGACGCTAGGTCAGCGTTGCAGCCGTGTAAACCGACACCGTCGTGTGAGCGTCGCCGATTATCCACCGTGGGATGGGTTCGTGTAAAGGGCATTTCTCATTGACATCGAGCAATTGAAATTAGTAAGAATAGGTTAGGTTTTAGAGAGCTGCGATCGCGGCAGTTTTTGATTTGAAATAAACTCCCTCATTATATATTATATACTGAAAAGCACACTGTAATGAATGAGAACATTCTATCTGCGGTCATAAAGGAAAACCGTCAGTCAGTGAAATTAACTTTTCTTCGAAAATAATAGCTTTTTTATCTGCCGCTAATTAGTCTCCACTTTACAACGTTCCTATAAGTATTTTGAAAACAACAGTTCGGATAAATCCTGCCTGATATCTGCCCGTACGATAGATTTTGTATATACAAACGATTATATTTCAGAAAGCGAGCAGAATTGGGATATTATAGAAAAGGAAATATTGCGACACTTGATCGACACTTGTAGATAATCGAGGACAAGGCCAATGACTTGCGAATGAATGGCAAAAAGAAAGGGTGCCTGGAAGGCAATCAGAATCGGCATGATTGCTGCTGGACACACAAGAAGCACTGGTAAAATCAGGCAGCAATGGACAAGAATGAAGATAAGTGCAAAGAAAGCGAAATCAGCTACCACAAAAGCTACTAACGCGGGGGTAGTTGCCGATGATACGGTCTTTCTAGTACAGGGAATGATACGCGATCATTTAGAAGACGGTTTGATTTTAATTGATCGAATAGCCCAAGCCAGTCAATTTCTATTGCTGCCGGTAAATATCCAGTCACCTTTACGAGCATTCCTGTGTTAAATTCAACTGTCACAATCGGAGCGGCTCCAACTAGTCCAAGCCTATAGGCCATGAATGACGGCACTATGACATCTGCAGCTCAATCAATTGTTTCAGCCATCCATCTTCTCCCACACTTCCTCCCGCAAAATATGTGCTGATGACGTTACGACAATTGCTCAAAAAACTTGTAACTAAGTGCCAGGTGCATGAATTAATGGCAAACAAAATGAATCATTTTGTATTTATAAGTGAGAATATACCTTCCCATTGTATCGGCTGATAACACGATTTCTGAATTCGGTGTGCTAATCTCTATCTGCGCTCTATACTCTATAGCTCTATTCTGCACGAGCTAGACGTCGCCCCTATACACGTCTCCAACTTCAGTAAAATAAAATGTCGGTTAACATGGGTCTGTAACGTCCACTGTTGGCCGAAACGTTGTTCCTAGTTTTCAGGCTCTTGCCAAAGCAGCATCTAAGCTCACGACAGAAATGTCCACTAGCTTAAGAAAAAAACGGACCTTTTTTGTAAGCGCGTTGTTCTTGTGTAAAGCGACACATTTCGGTCAGTGGAGGTATTACCGTTTCCTGTTAAGATTTCGAGCTGGAAATAGATGTCATCAAATATCAAAACCGTTCATGATTTAAAAAAAACAAACCAAAACAACCGCCTTGGACTACGAGTCAATCTGACAGAAGTTTGATATTTCATCGCTCATTTATTTCTGGTCAAGTAAATCGAAAAAAAGTTAGAGAATGGTGAGTATTAATGAGCTGAATTGTCATACCCTGAGAGGCAATGTGTTCGACAGAAAAGTATCCTACTACAAAGTGGTGTACACATGAGCCGAGGAGTACGCAATAATGGTTGCAGCTATGTCGGCCCGTGTTATTGTGGGTATGTGCATCGACTTTGACGCACAACTGTCTAGACAATGCTTCTCAAGCTTAACCGTTCGGAGTTGTCATAAAACATTCGGTACCTTCCACTCAATACATACGTGTGGTTGTTTTAGAAACATGGTCTTGGCCGGCATATTTCTATTATTGGTTGTACTCGAACCTTTTGTCTACAACTTTAATAATTGTATGTACCTTTCACTTAACAAATTCATATCCTACAAACACTCCCAAAACTGAAAACTGTGGCAGCTATCAATAATTAAGAGTGCAATCAGAAACTAGTTTCAATTGAAAATTAATCACAAAACCATCTACATTTTGAAGGCCTCCTTTCGCAAAGCCACCAAATGTAACTTTGCTCTGGATCACAGTGCCCGCAACTATTAACTTTAAACTAACTAACACTAAAGTTAACCAACCACAAATTAAACCACTTGTGAACTTTCGCCGAGACCATGAGTTCAATCAAGCGTACGTATGTTTGTAGACTCGAGGTCAACGTGGATTGCAATAAATCAAGAGAAACAGCACTTTGAGGATGTCTGAAACTAACTTGAGTCCATTCAATTCAGTCACATTTTTACCCCCATGTTAGGCACTTTGCCTCGAAGTTTCTACAAATGGATTTTTAATTAACGCAGCTGTAACCAACTTACGCTGAATTCTTTATCGAAACCCACAAACTACTCAATTGGTACATTCGTTACGAACACGAGGGGGGTAAGAAGTCCTTGCGCTTCCGGTAACTAAAGCAAACTAAAGGAGCTCATACGTCGTAACTAGAAAAGCCCAAAATCTCTGCACAGTCATGACAATATTCATTATGAGGAATTACAATTAGACGTCAGCTTTGTTTGCTCTGTCTAGCATGTTACATGCAAGCGCTGGAGTTGCTGCCTTCGAATTTGAATTATCGATTTGATTTGTGGGTAAATTTTCATTCCAATAAACCCTCTCACTCTGTCATAGTGCTGACAATGTGAAATGTCCTTTAGAAATTTATGTAGAACTACCAGTTCTATGATAACAGATGTACCTTAGCAGATGAATTGCTTGGATTTTGTATTGTTGATCACCATTTGGAGTTGATTTATTGCATTGTGTGCATGCTCAACTGTGTGTTACATGTTCCAAAATTTCCAACAAATATGAACTCAACGATTTTGTGCAGTAAGTTGGCTATGAGATTGGTACTATGTGTAGGACAAATTTAAATGAAGCCATTTGTATATAGTTTGCATCATGGGTGACGAAGGAGTTCATGTGTTCATCGTATTTATCATACATGTAGACGAACGGGCTTTATGAATGGAAACTCCGATAATGATTGCATAAATGTACAATTAAATTCAGAATTAAAAAAATATTGTGCTTCATTTTGCTTTGAGGTTGAATTCTCTAATATCACAGCCGAACTTGAAGACTTTTTTGACAGCACTTGTCAACTGTCTAAGTAAGTATTGCTTAGGAAACAGATCCAGTTTTGTTTTAAGATCTATGTCAACTGGTTGAATTGAAACGCCGATTCCTAGGTTAAAGAATCTCTGCTAATTGTAACGTGTTGTTTTTAAGCATACAAACGAGCATTGTATTTAGTGGTGGAGTGTTGTTTTAATTTCATTTTACTTGTTTATTATTCTTGGTAAAAAATTAAGGAACACATTTGAAAGACTACCATTTTGCATGGTATGGTTTGAATGGGCATCGAATAATGCGTTATAACGTTATAGCGCCTTCATTCCCCCAGAAGCATTTCTCCATTACGAGAACTACTGTCTGACACAGAATGAAAATGCGGTTCCGATTCTTTATCACATCTCCTGCTCAACTGTGTGTATGGGCTTCTCAACCACGACCGTTCCGTCGGCCAACGAGCTGATTAGGGTCGAGTCGGGATGTTGCGATGCAACATGGACAATGACAATTGTGGTGGCTGAGGAGTAAAGGAACGTCCTCTTCGAACACTTTAGACACGGGCTTCAACTGAGCAGTGCGTAGACCCAAATTGGGTGAAGGCGGTTATGGTCTTGGGACGGTAATGTTCCTTACATAGCTTAGGCTAGTTTTAAGGTAAGCGTAAGGTTGTATTATGTCTTTGTATACATACAAAAAATAATAATAATAACAATAAAAGGTAGTTTATGGTAGTATGTAAGTTAATAGTAATTTTTCTGTATAAAAAAGTTCGGATATTAAGTTTGTTGAATTAATCATTAGTTGTAGAGTCAATTATATACGCTGTTAGTTCAAGTCGAAAGACATAGTTTAAGATTAAGCTTAGCTTAATGTGCCAGTTAGTTAGAAGTGGAAACATTGTGCCTCCAACTTGTTTTAAGCATTTTGTTTTTGTCTAGTATATAAATGCATCCACGAATTCCGAAATAAAAATTAAGTTAACTAAATAAATAAGATCGAATAATGCACCACATTGATTAGAAAAAAATTCATACCAGTGCTTTGATAAATGTGTTAGAATTGAAGTTTCGATCGCCCTTGATGACGTTAATGCAAAGCAAGGAGGGTATCTTCAGTAACGCACTCGAACAACACAGCTTACAAGACACCACCTCCAATTGAGGATTTAAACTAATCAACTTTGCAGCGGGAGTAACTTTAATGTAGCAAGCATACGATTCCCACACTTTAACATCCACAAAGGATCCTCACAAAATCCACAATGGCGATCTCCTGATCATTCTATTGACGCAAGACATATCAGCTTATATTGATTCGGATCACTAACTATGTGTAGCGAAACTCCGAATGAGGATTTCCCGGACCCGTGCGAAATCATAAAAACAGCCGCAAAATTTCAGGAGGTCGCCAGAGAATTTGCCGATCGAGTCTCCCTTCACCTCTCCCACAGTATAATACCGCCGACATCAAATACAGAAGACCAGTAGCCATCCTGCCAAGAAGCCATCAGAAAAAGAAGAACGCCCATTGCTGTGTCAAGAGTTACCGAGTCATTGGATGTCAGAAAAGGATTCAGACAATGCGACGCACTGTCATGCGATTTCCTTAACATCATTATCGAGAAAATCGTGCAGAACTATCTGTGCGACTGCTCGCATATGCCGATGACATTGACAGCGGAATGAACATCGAAAAGGAAGATGAGGCTCGCGGTCAATAAGGCTAAGACAAAGTCTATGCTGTTTTTTAACAAGTCCACTTACACCGACGTCTTGAACAAAACTTCACTATAGACAGCTTCTAAGTAGTAATAGACTTTGCCTACCTAAGCTCCGAAATCAAAACAAGCGGTGACACATTAAACGGAGGATCATGCTGGCTAATCGCTATTTTCACCTGGAATTGAGGTCACTGAGGAATAAAGCCCTCTCTCTAAGAACCTTGATTGTCCCAGTCCTACTGTAGAAGCGTAGAATCATGGACACTAACTAATCGCTAGAGGTTATCCTTGGTCGCTACGAGTAGCAAGTCTTTCGAATTATCTTCCGTCCAGCATTTGCTGATGGTGTTTGGAGGAGAAGACTGAACAACGAAGTGTACGAGCTGTATAGCGACATCGATTTGGTCAAACGATTTCGTGTTTGTCGCCTTAGATGGCTGGGTCGCTTAGAGCGAATGGGTACCAATGACCGCCACTTAGAGCGAAAAAGCACTTCAACCTCTAGGGACAACGCGGTAGATGAAGACCACGCTTCCGGTGGTGCATACAGCTAGAAGAGGACGTTAAACGTGCGTGGCTTGGTAAGCTATAGAGCCTGAGGTCTTTGGCAACTTTGTGCAAAAAAAAAATTTTGGTGTGCAGACATGTGTCAACTTCCTCCACACACGGCGCACAAATTTGTACACATTAGTTGTGCATCGGATTTCAATGAAAAAGGCACAGCGCAACGTATAATCGGTGTGATTGTTGTACGGCGCAATCTGCATGACCAAGATGCTTGTTTCATAAATAAGTGTAAATAGAGGCATATATGTAAGCTCCTCAGTTGAAAACTCCATTTCCGACCATTCCTCACTGTGAGTGTTCGTAGCTCTATAAGGATCAGAATACGATTGGATTTAGGAAAAGGTTCCACAATTGGAACGTTAGATTATAGTGGCTGACTGCACACTTAGGCCAGAGTAGAGCCATTGTGATACCGGATTGACGGTTTGACTTCGGAACCAGTTGGTGATTGTAGTGAAGCGATTTAGCTGGCCTATGCTGGTGCTGTTTAGCTCATTGAGGCGGCTGAAGTAGTAGGCCTCTAGGTGTAGTAAATAGCAACCTATGTCCAGCAAATTTATGAATCGCCCGCCATTTTCTGGTGAATTGACGTATCGGCTGCCATTACAGGGGTGAATAGACGAATTTGTAAAAGTATATGTGAAACACAAGGGATTTCCACTACTCTTACATTCCTCTCTTTGGTGGACTAGGGGCAAAAATGGCCGAAGATGGATATCTCTTTGCTCTCTTATTTCTGCCTACGACTAGCAAGAGCACTACAAAAGCAGAGAAGGTGATGAGTGTTTTCTTCCTCATCTTCATCCATGCAGCTTCTGCAGAAATCATTATATGGGGCACCCATCCTGCGAGTATGAGTGTCAATTGCACAGTGCCCGGTTATGACTCCTATGAGAGTCCTTAATGAGTTCTTGCTAAGTCTGCGTAAACTGAGTGACTGTCTTAGGTTATGTGATGGCTAGATTTCTCTTGTTTTAAGGCAGGTGGTGCCTTCTAGACATTTGTCATTGGAGGTTTTAACTGTGTTCAATTGGAACGTAAAATGCCCTGGCCTACTCAGGCTTCCTTGCCTACAATATGAAAAAGCCTGCTGTCGAAATTAGCGAATTGCTAACTAATCGTAAACTCTGACAATTCATTCATACCTATATAGTTTTTTTCATTCGCGGAACTACGGAAACTACGGCTGAAGCTGATACTTCATTGCAAGCTCAGCTAGACAGTTTGCAAAGAATGATCAGAGAAATGCTTTTAAGAAATACTCTCGATGGTGCAATTAAAATTTGTTGAGATTTTTACCATGAAAAATCGGATAATTCTGTTCCCATACTTTTGCATAGCACGCAATTTTTTTTTTATTCATAATTTCTGAAAAGGGTTGTTTTTGAAAGTGTGCGTTCGCAGTTAACCGCTCATATGGATGACACTTTAGCCTACAACAACCGAAACGAAACTGATTTTTTGTATGAAGTGTGCGATCGGCGCGGCGTCATGGACAATTTCGAAAGCGGATGAAGAAGTCCTTGGTCTCCTTGAGTAAAAAGTTCTGTGTGGGATCTTCGTTCCTGTTTGTGTTGACGGGTTCTGAAGGGGGAAGATTCAACCACGAACTGTGCGGGCTTTAAAGCGTCATGGGCGCCTACGGTGGCTAGGCCATGTAGAAGATAAAGGTTGCCCCACAGGAATTCGAACATGTGGGGAAACGCAACAGAGGATGCCCGCGTTTATGGTGGCACACCCAAGTGGAGAAGGGTCTAAACCAGCTTGGTGTGTGGAACAGAAGACGGCTAGCCAGAGATGGCTAGTTGGAGAGGCTTGTTGGTTGAGGTGCACGCCGGACTGTACACACATCACACTTCCAGAAAAATCCCTACAACAAATAAAAGACTGTTTATGTTACTCAGACCCTGTGGCAAACCCAAAAATGCATATGCGGACTAGACCACGGCGCATTAATACGCGCCGGGAACAATGTTTTTAAAAATGTTCTGATTTTTTTAAAAATATGTAGCAACACGTGCCAGAAAGACCTTATTGAGACATTTTTTTTTAATATTTTTAAAATGCGTTACAACGTGTGTCTTGTGCAGCTGGTTAAAAAATATACACATCTTATAAACTACAAACTTTAGAGACACGACCATACAAAATCATTTACACATCCGAATTAATTAAACCTTCGGTGAGAATATATCTCACAAATAAATGCACAAACCAGAAGAGTGCCATATTGTGTGTGAAACGAATACTTGTTGTTGGAGGTAGGTTCAAAAGCTGTCATCCTTATGTCAGCTTATCAAAAAAAAAGGGGGTTTTAATTGCAAAACCTTTGTGTAGTTCTCAATCGCAAGTCGGACATAAAAGACTCATCAATAAGTCATTTTTCGAAAGCAATTAAATTCAATCCATTTTAATGCTCATAAATTAAGGTCACAAAACGACAATGATTATTGCTGTCATGCAAGGCCACTGAAGGGTGGTAGAGATTTCCATTCAACACAGTATTATCCACGAACAGCGCCCGCATCCGCATCCGCAAGCCATGCCACAGCTTGATGTTGTGAGAAGCGGAAGAGAAATTGATTTCCTGACTTCAACCGAAACATCTGGAACACAGTGCTGTTGAATTAATTTCCCGGCTACGACATCAAATGCGGGCGCTCAATTGAGTTTACACGAGAATTCTGTGATTCCGATGGCGCGAAATAGCCTACGAAGTGTTGGATTTTAATTCGTTTGATGCTGAGTCATTGTGCCCTCTTGCTGCCGGGCGAAAAGTATACAGCGAAAAAAAACCAAGTGAAATCCCAACACTGATTGGTAATTTACTCGAAGAGCATGGTTATTTGGACTTAATTGCGTGCCCGCTTTTAGTAGGTTTCGTAGCAGCAAGGTACGAGAGCTAGGATAAATCGGCGTTGCAATTTGCACTAAGCGGTATGAGGCACTTTTGGTAGCGAAATTATTTGCAAATTAAATGAAGCGAAATGATACCCTCCGCAGCTATTACCAGCCCATGCACCGGATTGAGGCAGCATTAGGTGGCTGGGGTGGCTTAACTCCGAATGGTACACACGGATGCCCCCAAGCTACATGCAAAAGTGACTGGTCAATTTCCCGTACACTTGTACACACAACCCATTTGCGCATTGATTCCACCGAGTGCGGTTTCGGAACATGGTGCCGAAATGGGTTATAATTCAGTAAGAACATGGCGCTCGTGCGTTCGTAAGCAACCGACTATCCCATGTCAGGGGGATAGTATTCAATAATTTCCGCCAAACAAGCAGGCGCTCGCTGATTTCGACAGTTATTTAGAGCGTCATTTAAAGAAGCGAATGTATCCCATAGAAATGTTTTCACAGGCGCCACATAAAAACAGTTACATTTAATGTGGATGAACATTTCATCTGCGATATCCGGCTGTGGCATCGCCGACGCCAACGCTATGGCTGCCGCAAAAGTGGAAGGAATAACTGATGCGTTGCTCTCTGCTGAGAAAGTGTTAAAAAAGGAAGGGCTTGTACTTAGCATAATGTTTATGCCCTCAAATGAACTTTCTTTTCTACAGACGAAAGCATTCACAGCGAGAACGGTCCCAAGGATACTTCGAATTTACATTTTTATGTCATACAAGTGCTCATAAATTTCTCTCTGTGGTATGGTTTTACACATATTTTTTATGACAAGTCGTACATAGTTTTAAATGAACTCGGATTTGCATAGGTAATGCCGAAGCGGATGCGACATGTGGAGTGTAGCAAACTCCCTTCGGGCAGCGTTGAATATAAATATATTTTTTCTTATTTGTTTCTTTTTCAGAAGAATCTTCTTGGAAGCTTTATGAGTGAAGAGTGATGTGAAGTATTCCATATAGCATATTGCAAATATCTTCAAATGTCACAAAAGCGTTACAAATGATTTGTTTCCTGGTAAAACACGTGTTCCGCAGCAGGTGTTTTTCGTAGCATATTAATAAATTTTCCAGAAGCACTCATGCGTCTTTTATTTTTACTTGATGGCGCAAGGAATGTGAGTACCTACTAACGGAAGTCATCAGCTAAACTTAAACAGGATATTATATTGCTGACGTAACCGTCATTTAATAGGAAGAACACGATACCAACACGCAAGATTATGGTATCATATATCTGCAAACATGTGTTTGTTCGGATGTGAGTTTTCGGTGGACTTGGAAGATTTTTTGTCAGTTTGGAGGAGTCACTGATTTAACCAATTAGCTTCAGTAACGTTAATTTTGGTCAACAACGTCTTAATGTTATGACCACTTTAAGATCGAATATTTCATAGTTCATTGCGCAGCAGACGGAAATCGATGCTGTTTTTTTAGAACTATCAGAGCGAATTATTCCAAATTGACCTAATCTACACCGAATGAAATAAGGGTTAAAAATTGCTTGAGAAAGGACATTGACTGAACGAAAAGATGATGTGTTCAGGAATACAAAATGTTTATGGAGTAAGGAGTGTATATTTAAAATCCATACAACTAAAGAATCCAGTAAGACAGAATGTGATATGACAGGTTCACCAATAAGGAACATTTATTGACGTATCGTGGATCGCAAGCAGTCGTCTTCTCTTTTCAAACACTTCGGCCTGCTGAGGAAAGCTGCGGCTGTCAAACGGGTGTTTGATTTACATTTAAAGAGTACGAGTGGGTCCAAGAGTGTGTTTTTTGTGTGGCGAGCTTATGGTATAGTTTTCTAATACCGATTTTTTTAAATTCTTGGTTAGCTTAAGATTAATTCAGTTTAGTAACTCCAAACCCATCATTTAATTGGCTGAACTCAAAACACACCTGGAAGTAAAAAACAGCCTAAGATCAATTCAAAAAGACGAGCATGCGCTGGTCATCAACGAATAAGAATACCAAGACATTGGTACTGATGAGCAATTTAAAAAAGTCAAATATTGAAAAACGGTGTTCGATGTAACGAATTGGCTGAACAGTCTATCTGTAGTTTTACGCCCAGCATGTATGGAAATTGGGATTACACATTACGCCAAGTAAGTGACGGAAGCATTCATATTTCCATTTTAATGCAAGACATTTTTTTGTCAAAAAAATTCAAATGCACGACATAAAAATCTTTTGTTATGTTTCAATTTAGAAAATAACACCTTTTGAAATGATGCTCTATGGGTGTGATGAATATTTTATTCGACTTGGAGTTGCTCACTTAGTTCCTCTATTGTGTAATGGAAATCAATTGCTACACTAGAACAACTCGAAGTGATGCCGAACTCGGAATCCCGGAAAAATTGAATCGGTTAAGTTGGACTCTACATTGGCATGCTGTTTGGTTTAAAAACCGCTGAATCACTTGACACCTGCACCGCATTTCAGCAAGGAGATTCATTTCATTTCTTCAATTTGGTAGATAGTAAGACGAGCACAAATAGTACAAGTTAACACAGAAGACACTATTCTCATCAAGCCAGTGCAGTTGTTGGCATACGCATATGACATCGATATGGTGGCGCGGTCCCAACCATAACCATAGCGCCATAGCTCTCATGGCAACCGAAGAGCATGCCTTGAGTTCAATGGATAAATAAAGATAAGATGAAATACACCCTCTCGAGCAAAAATATGATCCGCCGCACCCCATCTAGGCCAACATCACAATCGACAGGTAAAATTTCGAGGTATGTGCTTAGTACAGGAGATGGTCTATCTTGGAGAAAACGTGAATTTCACGTATGACATTTTGGTAGATATCTGATGTACAATCGCAGTTGGTAACTAATGTTAATCAGGAAAATTCTGCGTCGGATATATGGTGCAATCTCCGAGGACGGCGATTGAATATGAAGACATAACCGCGAACGAGCTGTATCAGAATGTGGATGTAGTCCGAAAGCGCATGTACAACCAGCAAAGAATGTCTTCGAATCCAAGCCTCCTGATTCGAGATTCGAGAGATTCGAGAAGGATACCAAGTCATCTCGCAGCTTAGCCTTGATGAAGGAAGACAGCAATTGCTCAGTTCGGACCCTCCAAGTTCCGCGGCGCCCGCCTGATAAGTAAGTAAGTAGATAAGATTATATTGGGGGCATGGGCTTATGTACACAGGGTTAAGTTGCTGACTGCACCCAACCTGGTAGGATGCCAGAGCGATCCCTGCTTGTCATATTGAGCAGCAGAAACTTTGAGGTAGTCAAGGACTTCGTCTACCTAGGCTCTGGAGTAAATAGGGACAACAACACCAGTACCAGGATCAAGCGCAGAATTACTCTTGCCAATCTCTGCTTCTTTGGGATCAAGAGGCAATTGAGTAACAGAGCCATCTCTCGAAACACCAAATTGACCTTGTATAAAACCCTGATCATCCCAGCCCTGCTATATGGCGCAGAGACATGGACGCTATTGAAAACGGATGAAGAAGCTCTTGGTTGTTTTGAGAGAAAAGTTCTGCATACGATCTTTGGTCTTGTTTGCGTTGATGGCATTTGGAGGAGAAGGTTCAACCACGAACTGTACGGGCTGTACAGCGGCATGCACCTAGTTAAGCGTCTTCGGAGCCAACGTTTAAGATGGACTACAGGAGGTTATTCTAATCACTTAATCAGTTTATTGCAAGGTAAAGTCATAGAATAATCTTAGATCGAAATTAGTTAGTCTAGTAGTTTTGCTGATGCAAGTAAATAAATATTCCTGTTGAGGTAAGAACTTGATTCAGTTTCTAACTACTCAATTCGCTACGTTTATCTCCTTGGTAATATCTTTGAAGTTATGCTTTAATTATAAGTAGTTTAATCCTTCGAAAAAATGGTGTGCTTTTTGCAACGAACTGTACATACATCTCAATAAAGTATGATATTTTTGGGCCCTCTCTTATTTCTAATACTTTTACTTTGTTATTATATAGCAGAAGAAATAAAACTTACTATAGAAATAAGGAAATTAATTGTATTCACTGCTGAAATTGAAACCGATTATAAATGCGAACTAAGAAACATACATATATACTTTTATTACATATATTACCCGAAACCTTAAAGATTTCAGCCCAGTCTCACTCCCCCTCATACAGTTTACAGAAGCCGGAACAGTGAAAAGGTCTCTCACCATTACCAAGTGTAGCAGCTTCAGTAAAGGAGCACTAATTGGCTGCATTTACCATATCTGATGCCCCACGAAATGTAAATAGGAGCAGCCAACGACTTGTGACTTGTGTGAAGAAGACAAATTGGATACTCTTCACTATCTTTACCACTGCCCCATTTTCTTTCAATTTCGAGCGCACACTTTTTTTCTTTCCAGATTCACACAGTTTTCTGGAATGCTGAATAACATGACCTGTACAATGTGGAGTAACAAGGATCTCTGCGAATTGCCAAAATATTGGGAACCTGACAGGTATTTAGAGCTTAGTCGCGATTATATGTTGGAATTAATAAAGTTAATTTTTAATTAAATAAAATCTGCAGAATCAGAGTCTCTTGCGTCTTGCAGGTTTCAAAAATATTTGAGGTACGCCTCAACCAACAGATTGTTATGAGGCAATAAAATGATTCAATATTTAATCGATAATAGTTCAATTAGTGGGTGCAAATTATTTGAAATATCGTCCCCTTACTTCAACGTTGATCTGCACACAAGCCAAATGGAGTACGCAAAAATGATCTGTAAAACTGTCATCTGTATACCCGTATCTTTCAAATCATTACTAGTTAATTAAGTTACCTCTATCAAAATAGCTATTTTTATGTTAACACACCAGTAGCCCGTGCCGTTGTGGGTATGTGCGTCGACCCCAGCCTCGATGTCGTAGGTTCGATTCGTGCTCTGTGCGACAAAAATTATTTTCACGGCTCCACCTCTTGCGAGTCACTGGCAATGCTCAAAGAGTATTTCCTGTCTTGAAAAAGCTTCTCAAACTTGGCCGGTCGGAGTCGACATAAAACTGTAGGTCTCTTCCGCTCGCGAAAGACCAAAGCCAGGTATTACAGGCTGTAGCACCACTCATATTATATTATTATATTATGTTAACACACGCATAATGCAATATGATCATATGAAAGTTCACAAAATGCGAACACAAATTAACCATACAACTGTCGCAAACATAACAACCATAGTTTTGTTAGTAAGACATTTCTCATTATAATATATATATATTAACCACAATTTGTTGCCACACACAACATTCTAATTAGGCTCGTTTGCCATCAAACCATACATGTAGGTTGCGAGACAACCAAAAGCCATTGAACGCACATCAAAACCAGTGTAGAGAAAAAGAATACTTGAAGAGATGATATGGCAATGATGAATCACGCATGGATATGGTTTGATGCCAAACCAACTCTTCCCGTGCTGTGCTGAACCTACCGATGTCGGGTGTCTGTAGTACATGTGCCGATACCATAATGGTAACTATTTTAGTTTCGTTACACGGTACTTTATTGAGTACTCGTTACTTAGTAACGACTACATACATTTTGCTTAGTAACTATAACAAGTCATTGCCTCCAAAACGTTGTTTGTCGTCTTAATGATTGAGGTTTGGGATTCCATGTGACAATTAATCCATGAAATCAAGTTTTTGAATTTTTCTTAACTGACAGCGGTGTCTTTTTGTTTTACTACCTTTTGGTGTTCCAGCGATCTATGGATTATCCATTTAGTAGTCTTCTAATTTGGGTTCAACGTCCTATTTTGAGTTCCCAGCGAATCATCACACAAAGGCTTGCGGCCCAATTATTTGAGACAATTCGGGACAAATGACGTTAAATTCTACCAGTTAGCGATCAATGCTCGGTAAGATCATGTCGTGTATCAATTCTTTCTATAGCTTCTCTGTGAAACAGTTCTTCGTAACTTGGTTTCGAAAATAATCTGCTTATGAGATTTCATCAAAATTGGAGCATTAGTAAAATACCCAAAACGATAAAACATTTTCATTTATAAAGTATGACAAACACGTCTTCAATCGTAACCCTGAAAATAATAAAACGCACTAAATTGCTAAGTTATCTGAGGAGCATTGGTGGTCGTGGTGATGATGATGACGTTGCCCATTATGACTGGTGGAGTAATCATCCATTTAGGCAATCCAAAACTCATTAGTCTGTAGGCAACATTTTCAAGATCATTCATTTCTCTCCATATTGCACCATGTGTATGTCTGCCTGCAGATGTATGTAACGCAGTCTCACTCAGTCCGGCTTCTAAAATAACGTGTATGTATCCTTCTTATCAAAATACACAGCCAAGAAAATTCTGCACATGGTAGTCTCTATCTTGGGTGTACCCGAAGGCCGTAGAATCAACGTGCCCTACACCTGAGAACTATTTGAATACGAAAGCAGTGAGGGTGTTCAGTCATGTTTGCGCATTAATGTCACCATGAGGTTTCAAAACAAGATGTAAATATGTTTTGCTTGCAGTAACGATAACAATCCCCTACTTATTTACACTTGGTAAATGGTTGCCGCACGGAAACTACTGCACATACCCATACACCACTGTTGGTGTATGCTTACTCGCGAAAATTTTTCCTCTCATCGTTGTGCTCTTTGCAAATGCATACCAAGGCATTGCTAATTCAGGGTTTGTCGCCCCGAGCTACATGAAGCACTGACACAAGGGAATGTGAGTTACACAATTTTTCATCAGACTTAAAGATGAACATGGTGAGCCATGTAATTGTTACGCACAATAAATTATGTATATTGAAATCGAGGAAGACGTATGTACGTATCAAAAATGTTACCGCCTTAAGGTTTCCAAAGACATTATGGTAGTCTTATCGCTCCAGTAATTTCTGACTTGTGAGACTTTCTTTCCAGTCAAAAAATCAATGCTATCCTATCCGCAACGCTTCTCTCGATAAAGTTGTAATTACCATACATTACTTTAAATGAGTTTCCTTAACTTCGTAGAGAAGAGTGTCTTTTTTTCTGGTTGCTTGGATCAATCAATCTCGTTCACTTATTTCTGATGCTTAGTTTAAAATTAGTCGGTTTCGTACCATGCCAAGCAGGCAGCAAAAACGAAGAGAGGAAAACTTAATTCTTGGATTCTTCCACTCAAGTTAAATTTATTCTCGGTTTAATTTTGTGAGCAACATGCGATTAAGTATAGTCTGAGAAGTGAATGCTTTTCCACCATGAAATTGGAAAAATGTCAACAAAATAATAGGACACCGCACTGACATCTTCTACGTACCGTGCATTGAGAATTTAGTCACGGATGGCTACTTGATGGCTAAACGTGCTGAATTATGGAATGTCATTATGAAAATGACTATTCGAGTGAGGATGGTCGATACGTATAGCACATTGATAAGGCCATCGCTTAGCAGGAAAGTGCCACTTAAATCGACTCCAACACCAAAGTATGTTATCCACCCCTTTTCAGTCATTCACTAGCCATAGTGTATTTTGAAAAACATTGCAACAGAAATTTTACTATGGCAGGGCAGTCTGCTTTTCGCAATAGCACGTATTTTTTTAAATTTTATCCTTTAGATCCGATCTGGCGTCCTCCTTGGAATACTGCAACACGGTCGACTAGCCCATTGTGAAAATCATTTCGTTGCTTAAGGAGATCTGCATATGGACAGTATCACACATTAAAGCAACAAGTCTCGTGTCAGTAATCGTTGATCGAAGACAAGTTTTCAGCTCTCGTTAGGTTCTGTAATGTAATATTCTGATGGATGACTTACTTTAAGGTATTGCAGATATTTGTGTATTCATCAGAATGCATTTTATTATGGCTGTACCACACAGTCAAGTCCTCAAGAAAATTGTCAAGAAAGCACCATATTTTTGATTAAATTGTACACAGCCTGCTTAAACATCATACGCGCTCTCCATATTTCGTGGAGTTGAGTGGAATAATCAATACGCAGCATCTTTTTCCTCTGTGAACCGCTCTTCCAAAGACATTATATGTGAATCGAGGTACGGGATGAAAATAGGTCTTCGAATATACATAGTTATCGGGTGCAGACAAGGGTGTCCTTGCGCAGGAGCCATGCTAATCTTCTTTGTATCGTTCCAATTTTAGTATATGTTCCACCGAAGGCCGAAGGGCACAGAAGAAATCTAAAATAAGAATAGCTTAGAGTACGCGCATAGGGTCAGTAGCTTGGGTGTACGGATTTGTTAAGTTAGTTAAGCTAGTTTTAAGCAGAGAATGCCCTTTTTAAGTTTAATTGTAGAAAGATGTTGGCCAATTCCATGTAAGATATTAGAAACTGATTCAAGTGTGGCGGGGGATGTCAATAATCACATCCCATGGAGCGGCTATTATTGCCACTGCTAATAGATGTAACTTCTAACCGTTTTTCATTTTAGGTTGAAATAGCGCATTCATGTGTGTACTTGTCGTATTTGTATTTGTCGCCAGATCTATATATTCAATCATTAGAAATGTCTTACTTTTTATATATTTTGCTGCCCACCTTGTTTCAAGGAAGTGCTCGGAATGCATTTAGTTTTCATAGGACTCTCTCGATTAATTTTCATAGGCTAAAATTCTCTTTTATTGTTCAAATAATGTTTCTACTTCCATTAAGTCAATAACGAAATAAAAAATAATTCAGTTTATGTGAACTGCGCAAATTTGCCAGTGTATATTTATCATGCATTCGCTGGCGTAACGTGCATTTATCCATTGCCGGTGCAGTTCTTTTTGGGATGAGATCCACTCAATGTCAGAATCATCGCGAAAAAGTCATAGCTTCGGATGGGCAATACTTCGAATGAAACTATTGTACATGTTGAAATTTTAGAAACAACATATATAGTTATAGACGGAATGCATATTCTTAATCTGGAAGTGATATCTTGTTACACCATTGATTGCATATCCTCATTTTGTTCTGTAATAAAAAAAAAATACCACACAATATTTCTCAATTGCCAGAACCATGGAATCGAACTCATTTCAAAATGGAATTTCATCGAAAATGCTGCATTGTCACATGGGTCATAGTGCTTTGTCTGTAAGAAAATTATGTAAACCTACCCACTTTTGGCCGCGAAAAGCTTGCAAAGAGTGCATAAAAAAACAATACAACGAATTATACACATCGGTTGCCGAACTCCATCCAGCCAGCAGGACATGCATCTGAAAAAGTGAATATCGTTAAGTTGTCGACGGGTTTTTCAACGAATTCTTCCGTAGGCCTGTATCTCAATCGACAGAGGAAGTAGTGTGGTATAGTGTATCCTTCCTTTCTTCTACGTCGTCGTAGCCTCTGCACGTGATGTCTTGGGATAGACCCATTTTTAATGGGGGTTTTAGCGGTCCTTAGTAGCTTTCTGCCAGATTGATGGAGTTTTTCTTACTTAGATCTTTAATATTGGGACATAGCATCCGAGTTGTCTTACATGTGGTTATGGAGATCCACTTTTTGTTAGCTACATCATGCATTTTATCTTCCCCATACTTTCCGACTTCTGCCAGAGGTAGTTGAATTTATTCGATTTGCTGCTGAAATCTTTGAGTTCTCCGCGGCAGCATATCACCAGCTCGGACTTAATTTATATAGCCGAAACTGCTTTAATGACTCTCAATTAAAATGATAATATCAGCCGATGGTATTTCCCACATATGTATATATCAGTCTCGCTAATTCTTTAAAAACACTACTATTATTTCGCGTCCTCGATCTAACCGCAGTGCTTCGGAAATCATTATATATGTACACCTAATTCTTTTTAACACGGTCTTTTTTACACGGTTTTTTCTGGAACCAATCTACTGTGTAATAACAGAATTAGGTGTACATGATTCCGCTTGAAACATTCTGAATGTTATTTGTGGTAACTATGTAATATGCTAATGTTAATATTATGGGATTCAAGAAGTTAGGTTTTCAGTTGAGTTGAATTGTCCAGAACAGACCTAAGCCCTCGCTCATAGACATCATCATTATTTTCTTTCTGGCTTGCATCATTCACAAAGGGATCGCGGGATTGAGACACGTACCATGGATTTTGAAGGCACTCGACCCTCCGCCATGGACTTTAACTCCTCAGGATTTACCCCCAGGCGCAACCAAACAAGTTCTTGGACTTTGTCCAACCACCTCGTCCTGGATCTTCCAATGGGACACCTGCCTGATGGAGTCGCATTTAAGACCCATTTAGAAAGACATGATGATGGCATTCGTGCCACGTATCCAAAGCATCTAAGCATAGCTCTTTCCGTTCAAAGAAGTAGCTGCTCAGCATTGAGTTTCCCGCGTACTGTCGTGTTTCTCACCTCAAGTCGTGCCTTATATGTAGTGTGGCGGATTCTACTCTTACAACGTTTACCATCAGTATTTAAAAAAGTAGCTTGAGCAAATTTCAGCTTGAATTGGCTCAATTAACATACGGAAAGCATACAACAGGGATTCTGGAATAATGACAGTTCCTCCGAGGCACACATCCAGCAACCCTTCAAGTTACGTGTTTCTAATGGGGATAAGGATAGTTGGCTAGTTCTCTACGTTTTCGAGTATAAAAAAGCGAATATGCAGCAACTATCAATCATTTGTGATTTGCCAACAACACTTCCTCTGCTCCATAGAATTAATCCAATTTGTACAGAAAAAGCATAGTTATCTCTATGATCTGATTTCCAGGCATGCTCCTCAGAAATATGAGTTTTCCTCTTTTTCCGCAGTGCTGATGAATAAAACATTTTATTCACCAGGATTCGAAATACACACATAACTTCCATCGTTCCCGTTGAAGCTCTGAACCTCAGAGAGAGAGAGAGTTGCGGCAAATATTTGAGAATAGCCGTCGGTCCGATGAGATTTCTCAGAAACTATCCGACGTTTTTCATACGTTTCAGTAACCTGGTCATTCATTGCATGTATACACAATGTGATTATAGTCGCATAGTACGCATGAAGAATACTTCGAAGTGTATGCCCCATGGGTTGCAGTTCATAAATCCATTTGAGATTTGTTTGTAATTTCCTTTTAGCGCTGTTTTTTTTTTAGTTTTTTTTCTTTTCTCGTGGAACATTTTTTTTTTGAAATTCATATCGAGTTTTTACCTATATCGATTGATATCTGCGAAACTATTAGGACAGTAGTGCTCGACTAAATTCAAATCGAGTGTAATCTACGAAACCGTTTAGCCCTGTCTGTTACTTTCTTTGGAAAGGTGTGTATTTTGCAGATGTCCGAAATACGACCTGATGTGTTAAGAAAATAGTTCCTTAAATTCCTTCCCGAGATCTGCTTAAGTAAGAAGAAGAAGGGATTGCTTAGGTTGGCTCTAGCTAGTGCCGGGCAGCTGCAAATGAAATGTGTTGAGATCCCTTTCAGCAGTGTGGTTACCCCACCAGTTCATTGGTCTTCTCATTTTCAGGGATGTCTGTGTTTTTGGAGCTGCCCTTGGTATCTTAGACTTCCTGTAGTTCCTGTAATTAATTTGAGTATAGATGGTTGATGATGTCGGCAATTATTTGACCACCTTCTGCCTTGATAATAAATTTGGGTCGACTGTCATAAAAATGGGTCAAAACTGCCAAACACTCTTAATTTGTAATAGAATATTTTATGAAGAGAAAATAAAATAATTGACGTTAATTGACAACTAAGGCCGGAGTGGACAGGATCTTAACCACCAGGGATACCCATACATTCGAAATCGCAAGAAAAATAATTTCTTCAGAATTTTATCCGTTATTAAAGCATCCTTGTTTAATTACCAACATTCATTGGTTTCATAAGGAATTCGTGTGACTTGTAGCCACGTGCAATTCCCAGGTTCATATATCCAAATTATATTTATGAAATTTTTTCACTGATTCTCCATAATACATCATATTGAACAAGTAGTCATAGAAAGAATAACCAAAAATCGTGTACAAATATTTCCGCTACATTTCAACCGCTTTAATTAAATTAATCCCTCATCCTGTATTATGCCAGCGAAAAGATTCATAACTTTGATCATTATATTAATCCATATAGCAAGCAAAGTTTCCCAATCAATAACTCATAAATTCCCCCCATTCCAATTATTTATTCCGGTCAGCGGCGCATCTGTTGAACTAATAAAAAATGCTATATCGAGAGGAAACCGAAATCTCATTTACACATGGGCGAGGCTTTTCGTTTTTTTTTTTGTACATTTCTGCCACGCAAACAAATTATAAGTAAATTGATTTTTCCTCCACCTGAAAAGATAACAAACACCGATGGTAATAAATAATTGTACTCCTACTACTCGACGATGAAGACCCATATCCGTTTCACCCTCCAATAGCTATCCCCGGGCGTCGACATCGCTGCCTTTTGCTACTGCCCTGGGCCACCATAGTCAATAACGTCCGCCGTCGGTCGCCGCCATCAGAAATGGCAATTCACCAAGTGGTTTCTGCGGGAATCATTGTGCAAACTAGAAAGGCACTTTTAATCGTTTTCGTTATGAAAATTTTATGATAAAATAACATCTTTTGGTGCACAATAAAGTGGAAGTGGTGCCCGGTGGTAAATTATGAACACGCGGCAGGAAAAAAAAAATTGAAAGAAGAATACACGGACATCATTAATGGAAAAGTGTAGAAAAGGGATCAACGAGTCGCCGTCCGTCGTCGGTTTGGTTATTTTTTCTACTTCGGTATTTTTTTTTTCTTTTTTTATTCCCTTATTGAGTTTCATTACAAGTGAAGTTTGTTTTCTTTTTTGCGTTGGTCCTACTCGTTCCATTTATATTTCATTCGAGCTTCCTCCGTTTAATAATAACAGGCTCGAGGCGATATCATTTATAGTCTTATCCTTGGCAAATAAAATATTTCCAAGGCAATAGATAGCTTTTAGATGTAGTAGATTGTTGTAAACGTTTATGTTTTTTCTATCTCTAAATTAGCTATCTCATGAATATAGGAGAACTTTGCCCACATTTAACCCAGTTACCACATTACATGACCTTCCTTTGAATGTCGGAAATGGCTTTTTTGCCTTTTTTACAGTTTACGTTGGCTTCTCAACAAAAGATGTTAAATGGATACTCAAACTTGCGGAAAGCTTAAGAGCAGCAACGTCTTCTGTTAACGTCTGTATATGTGTAACATATGTGGGCTTATTAGACGTATTAACAATGCACACCAAGCATATTAAAAGTAAACCGAAACCTCTCAGTCATGAAGCTGTAGATGGAGGGATTTCGATGATTAACCTTAAAATTTAAATTTGCAGAAGGCATTAGGTGCAAAGATTCTCATATTTAATGCGTCAATGCATGAGTAAGTACACATCCACTCATAGATTAAACCAGTAATTAACATTCTAAAAATGTATTTTCCTTTTTAATCTTGTTTTGTAAGCCCACACATAAGATTCTCATCAATGTCAGCATATTCTGTGGGATGAGTTATATAAAATTAATAGATCCCCTCTTGCGTCAGAAAAAGAAAATAATTGAAAATATAAATTAGCATTGGATGCAAAATACAATTTTTCATATATAAATGTCACAAGTTTGCCTATTCATGTGTTATTTTCCAGCTCAACTGTTCAGGTGATTGACACATTTTAGGGTCTGCTTCAATATACTGTAGGGAAATATAATGAGCAAGTTACGCAACATCACTCAGTGAAATCAATATTTTACAATTGATAATAAGAAAAGTAGACAGGGGCTGTTTATGACTTTTATTGTAATATTCTTCCACATTTATTTATAAATTTGAAGGTAGTTCCATCTGGGTTCAAGGTTAGGGGGTGGTAAACTGAGTTTAGTTCTACAAGTCAGTCCAGCTGTTGGGAAACGCTGATGACACCGACATTATCGCGCGCTCCCAACGCGCCGTAGTGGAAACTTTCATGGCAATTGAGGAACAGGCGAAACGAGCTGGTCTTAAGGTCGACGAGGACAAAAGCAAACAATTTCGAGGTAGTAAAGGGGTTTGTCTACCTCGGGGCAAACGTTAACTCCACTAATGACATCGCAGTGGAGATCTGACGTAGAATCGCCCTTGGCAACCGATGCTACTTCGGTCTGGTAAGTAAGTAAGTAACTGAGTTTAGTGAAAAGACGAACCAGCACATTTTGATGAGCTGAGTTGGACTGGCAATATCATGTTACATGTCGGAGAGTAGTTTTACGAAATTATGAAGAGACAGCGAACTCTATAGTGAGAGTTCGTGCGCATCAAACGTAACAAAGTTTTAATGCGGGAGTAGCATAACTGATACTCCATAAGAAAGGAGACTGCGAACTGCGCCAACTACAGAGGCATCAGTCTCTTAAGCATTGCATACAGAATCTTATCTACCGTACTGTGTGAAGGCCTACAACCATTCGTCAACAACCTGGTCGGTCCATAGCAGTGTGGCTTTAGGCCACGAAAATCCACTATCGACACAAATATACACACTTCGACAGATTTTGAAGAAAACCCAGGAGCAATAAATCGATACCCACCACCTTTTCATCCATTTTAAGGGCGCGTATGATAGCATCTATAAAGACAAGCTATACTGAGCAATGTCTAGTTTTGGTATTTTTACCCAAACTCTTCCGAGCTGCTCCATCAAGGTCGGTAGAGACCAAAACCTTTGATGTCAAAAAAGAACAATCTTTCAGAAGTCAGTCCAACTACTCGAATAAGCCGACGATACTGACATTATAGCAGCGTGGTGTCAATAGCACTTTTGTGAGTATTACAACAGAGGCTGCGAAGATGGGTTTAGCGGTAAACGAGGGTAAGACCAAGTCTCGGTCAGAACGTCACAGCAGACAGATATAACTTTTAGTTAGTCAAAAACTTTGCCTACCTAGGCGCCGTTATGAACTCAGACAATGATACGAGCGTTGAAATCAAACGAAGAATAACTCTTGCCATTCGCTGCTTCTTTCGCCTAAGAAAGCAATTGGTAAACAAAGCCCTCTCTCGAACAACCAAGGTAACGCTTGGACACCACTCGTATTGTGCGTGCTAGTGTTTTCTCACGAGTGGAAGGGACCTACATGTTTATGCCGAATCCGAACGGCGGTTTGAGAAGCCTTTTCTAGACAAGAAATACTCTAAGAGCATTATCAGTGACTCGTAAGAGGTGTGGCCATAGGGAATATTTCTGTTGTACAGACCAGAAATCGTACCTGCAATCGTATATACCCACCACGGGACCCCACAATAATGTGTGAAACTTAAAAATTTAAATTAAACGCAAAAGAAATCCCGCACTACACCAATGATATATCATGCAGTGCGTTTTTCAAAATAAAAATAAAAAAACCACCGGCTCGCAGAAATACCATGGTGCATCCTTTGAGTAGCAAGTAATAAACACAGCACATAGGCATCTGGCAAGCTCGTACATCGCTGCACAGTTTCTACGGTTGAATCTTCACGATCAATTGTCATCAACAGTGACTTGATATAATCGTGGTATCTTTTATGGCAATAGTCTCTTGATAGCAATCTATTACTTAAAGACATTAAGACTATTACATAAGACTCACTATTATCAATCAACTTCTAGATCGTTGGTGATTACAGGCAAATACATAATTAACGACAGAGAGTCTTGATGGAATGACACTAAGCGATCCAAGAATTGAAGAGGCGAGAAGTTGCTGATGGGATTGTCCACCTTTAGATGAATATTTTTACACACACTGATTGCAAGTAATAAAGGGTGATTTTTAAGCTGTTTTCTTTTTGGCAACACTGGTTTAAACAGCTGACTCACGTTTCGTACTTTGTTTCACTGTCAAACATCTTCAGTTTGGTCTATAATTTAACCATGAATCATCTTACAAACGAACAACGCTTGTAAATTATTGAATTTTATTATCAAAATGCGTGCTCGTTAAGAAAGTTCACCGCGCGCTTCTTCCTGTGTTCAGCGACGAAGCTCATTTTGGGCCAATGGGTACGTAA
Source organism: Eristalis arbustorum (assembly GCA_916610145.1). NCBI lineage: Eukaryota > Metazoa > Arthropoda > Insecta > Diptera > Syrphidae > Eristalis > Eristalis arbustorum. The sequence continues at coordinate 46,923,160 of OU744318.1, forward strand.
ATAAGCAGAATTGTCGATTTTGGAGTGAATATCAGCCAGTAGCATTGCCAAAACTACCAATGTATACAATCACAGTTTGGTGCGGTTTATGGACTGGTGACATCATTGGACCGTACTTCTTCAAAGATGATGCGAATCGTAACGTAAATGTGAATGGTGATATCCAACTTTTTTGCCGAAAATGCAAGAGCTTACCTTGCATGACATTTGGCTTCAACAAGACGGTGCCACATGCCACATAGCACGCGCAACAATGGACTTATTGAGAGGTGAGTTCGGTGAACATTTTATTTCACGTTCGAGAGCGGTCAATTGGCCGCCTAGATCGTGCGATTTAACGCCTTTAGACTGTTTTTTGTGGGGCTATGTTAAAGCTCATGTCCATACAAACAAGCCCGCTTCAATGAGATACCGGCCGAAATGTAGGAAAGAGTAGAGTAGAGACCATTTGAGGCGCAGTCAAGGTCAACATTTGCATGAAATAATCTTCAAACATAAAATTATATGGACCGTACTATTGATTCGCATTTTTGTGAATTTTATGTGTTTTTTTTTTTGAAAAACATTCCTTTAGCTTTAAAAAATCACCCTTTAGTATCCACTAACCCCTAACCGAAAGTAATATAATATTGTCGCGTCGGTGGTTTGCATCATCGCTTGTCACTTCATATAAGCCTATTTTGGCGTCGGCTGTTTTCTGTCGCCGTCGGTCATAGTCGTATCATGTTTCGAAACACACCGTTGGCCCATTAATTAATGAGCGCCAGTTCGAATGTGCAGAACTAAAAGATCAGCAACTGCACTCGAACCCGAAAAATAATATTGCCAGTCAGCATGACGCAATATGGAAGCATGGAAATGCATGTGCAAACGAATACACGGGGAAATTGATTGCGAGGTTAGATGTAGGCAAAATTATTGTAGAATTTAGTCTTAAGATAGATTCAATAAAGGAACAACCGAGAAAGATACCGTGTTTTTGTTCCTTTTCTATAATCAAAAAAATTTTGATTAAAATTATTACACTCAATAACCGCAATTGCAGTCAAAGGAGTTCTAAACAAGCAAAAAACAATCACATCATTTATATTCTTCAGACTTCATACGATTGTTTCATCGCCTGAGGAAGGACTGGATGGTAAGAAATTTGGGTAGAATGCATAGAATGGAATGGAATATATCGGACATGAAAGTGTCAATTTCAAAGCGATGCTGAAAGTTCACTACCCTATTTTTATCCAACAGAACTGAATTGGTCTTGAGCAATATTGTGTTTACTATCGGAAAAGAATAAAGAGTCATTCTGTACCTTATTGCTGTTTATCGAACGCAACAAATACAATACCAACTGCCCTTTTTTTGTTTTTCGTTTGATCTATGTTTTGTTTTAATTTACTACAAAATATTCGACATTTTTGCAAGCTTCCAATGTGAAGTGGCGATGAAGGTCCGGTGTTGATGAAAAAAAAAACAGGGGAACAAGATTCTAGAAAGCAATTTATTAGAGACAAACTGAGAACTTCGGTTATTTATTTTTACAACCTGGTTACAATGAGTGATGACACAAAACATACATTGTTCTCCTTAAAAACAACGTACACTTCAAAAATATTTTTAATTTATAATCGCAGCACATATTCTTATAGTACAGGAGTATATCAACTGACAATAAATCTGAAGCCGACACTAAATCTGAAACACGCAAAGGAAAATTAGCTATTATCTTCGGACAAATAAATCAGCCTGGCGAGATTGTATAGAGAGGTAAACATCAGTAATGAGAAATAAAAAATAACACACGTATCTTGTTCATACGAAGCGAATTTCATTTCATTCATTCAAGAAAGGAGAAAATTTATGAAATCAGGAAAGCATTAATTACACCTTGACACGATTTCGTTACCGCATCGATATTTATGGACGAATGGTGGATATCGGTAATGGACAAGAATGTGAACGTCCGGCATTAATATCTGTTACATTATTAAATGCACTCACCTTGGCTACTGTGTTTACCACTTGGCAACTTAGTATTCTTTCAGCAAACATAATTGATTTTCCTTTGAAAATTTCATTGACCGTAAATCGGTACAACCTCGTTACTTGTTTTATGTTAGCATGCTGAGGAAATTCCTCCCTGCATCTGGAATAACATTCCCAGTGCTAAGAGAGCTCCACACATATCGCCAGCACAACTAATCCGAAATTCAGGTGGAGTAAGCTTTTACCGCATTCAAACATCGGTGAATGGATGCAACTTTGCAAGAAGGAATAGAACACGGAACCGTAGGGAATATAAAGTGATTCCCACTACTACATAGTAGCCGGGAAATTCGAGGTTAAGGGTCGTTTAGTATGTGTACCTCTGGCAAGCATCACCTTGCAAACACAGTGGGTACACCAGTATATGAGGAACATGTACCGTGGTGTTGTACTTACCCACTATGGGTGTGTAAGTACATACAATCAATGCATTTTAGTGCACCACATTATATTCATGGATAAAACCTAAGACTCTATTTCAGGAAACTACTAAGGTAACACGTGAGCCCATCCACCTCTGCCACAATACTGGCGTATTTGTGTGGCAGAGAACGGAATCGCATGGGCTCCCTGATCTGAGTAAGAATGAACGCACGGGACATGGAAGACGGGGGTTTATTGAAACATTATAGAGTTTTTGAGTACACATGAGAGAGGGTATAAAACTACGTACCTGGATACCACCTTAGGTAACCAATCACCACCGCAGTATTTTGCCAGGACTGGATCATTAGTCGAACTTCCATCGTAGAATATCAAGTGGTCTCGTTCGCCAGTGCAATCCGACCAGGCACGTATTGAGCGAGATGTTTTGTTGAAACTTGCTATTGACCTGAAATGCGTACAAAATGCAATTACACGTTTATAAGAGAAATTTCAAATTGATAACTACATTTGCGTGGTGTATCAGATTTATACTTTTTAATTCATTGCCTCTTGGCTTTGGCATGCATACAAAAAGAATGTTGTAACAGTTAACAATGAATAACTATCTTTAACAACTTCAAGAATTTTCAATTTTTTTAGGATGCAGAAATTAATGAAATTTGTGTTGAAAATTCACACGGAACTGTTGTAAGAGATTGTTGTTTCAGTGTCACAAATCGGAGATGTTCATCTGTACAGCTTAATCAAGGCAATCAGAGAAATTCTGATGTCGAGTTATTTCGTGTCACCACAAGATGACCGAGCAGTTATCAAAACCCGGGTTATTTTGGTTAATTTTGTAAATACGACATCTGTAGGGGTAAAAACAAAACACATTTCGTTGACGTGAGCTGTGGTCGCCGAATTCTTTATGCACACAATCCTCAAACCCTTGAAGCTTTGAAAACAAACTTTTGGCTTGGTATTATAATGGTTGGTTGAATTTTAAGGGCCGATGCTGAATGTGAACCACACCCAAGCGTCAAGTACTTTTCTGCATTTCATTTGACATTTCTCAATTTCAGACTAACTCAATTTGAACCACGGCAAGATACACAATCGAGCAACGCGTTGAAGTCATTCAGGCTTATTGTGAAAATGGGCGTTCAAATCAAAATGCATATCGTGCTCTTCGTGCTTTTTTTGTGCAAAAATTTGAGCAAACCGGGTCTGTAGGAGATGTGAAAACACCAGTGCATGCTCGTACAGCTCGTACTGCAAAAAATATTGCTGCTGTTCCCGATAGTGTGGCTGAAGAGCCGGCCACCTCAACACTTCGTCGTGCCCAACAATTGCACCACTCACCCTCGTCGTTGATGAACGCTATGCATAAAGACTTGCATTTACACACTTACAAAGTGCAGTTGACTCAAGAACTAATTCCTCTTGATAACTTCAAGCGTCGTCAATGGTCAGAATGGTGGCAATAAATGGCAAGATTCGATGATCAATTTTCGAAGAAAAACATCTTCAGTGATGAGGTACATTTTCACCTCAGTCGCCCCACCGCCTGTGGTCGAATGATAATCCAAGAGTGACTGTCGGAAAACCAATGCACTCACAAAGAGTGGCTGTGTGGTGCGGTTTATGGGCGGTCGGTATCATCGGGCCGTATTTTTTACAAAATGAGGCCGTTACTGTGAATGGCATTTGCTATCGTGAAATGATAACGAACTTTTCATGGACAGAATTAGGAGATATGAATATGGGAGATACGTGGTTTCAACAGGACGGTGGCACTTACCACACAGCTAACGAAACAATGGCTCTTTTGCGCGACAAATTCAATGGCGTGTTTTATTCAAAATCAACATCGGCCCTTAAAATGTAACCATCCTTTATATATTAGCCAAAGGTCACAAAAGTCTTCCGCTCTGAGAGCGTTGAACAACGCAACTGAGTACACCGCAACAAATAGAATAAGCTTGGTAAATTCTTACAAGCATATATGAATAAAACTTATTTATTTTTTAGACTACTCACCTCTTGACTAAAGCTTTATGTTGATTCTCTTGACTAACTGATATCATTGCATGCTTGCATGTAGGAACTTCTTTTTGGCGAATTGTCCAGTAACAAGTAACGTTTCTTGGGTACATTCCAGGATAGTTTGGACTTTGCAGTCGGCATTTCTTGCGATAGCACTCATCGAACTGTCTCGTACAATATGTGCCTGGAGTAACACGTCCCAGCTCCAGAAGTTTATCAGGCAGCCCATATCTTTAATTCAACACAAGCAAAGATAAAATGAAACGATGTCATTGTGCATCAAAGGGAAACGAAAACATCTACACAATAAGCAATCACAACTCTTGTTTTTTTTTTGTGTTTGGATGTTGGGAATGGATACAAAACGAAAAAAAAAAAATGCAGAAAAACATGAAAATGAAATGCAAAATAAAGACGGAACAAAAAACAAAAAATCGAAAATCAAAGAAGAAAATATTTAATGAGGACTGTACTAATACCCGTGTTCCACTTACCGAACTACGGCGTCGGACTGACTTATAAATTTGTATCTTATATTAAATTCAAAAGGCTTCTCGTCCTGAATGTTCCTCGGCGGATGGAATACCTGTTGTGAAGAAAAGGGAGGAAAAAAAATAAACAAAAATAAATGTATTTACCACTAGCGAGACACCTTTTGCATTGTGCATTATTTTAAATTGAAGAAAATATGTTAGGCACACCGATGCACTGTGGGGGTGTGCTATGCATCGGGTGATGAGCGTGTCTCTATTTAAAAAAAAAGATGTCAGCATTTTAAAGGACTCTCATTGAAAGACGTGCATCTGAAATGCTGTGTGTATTGGGAGAGAGCGCACACCTTTGATGGCATTCGGAGATGGAAGAGGTGTCCCAGTTTCGTGAGGATAAGGAGCTGAAGCATGAATGAATAAGGAGCGACAATGTGTCAAACGTCTTTTGAACACACAAACACGCACACAGCATTTGACTTGTTATTTAACCCCTGCACATTGTTATTTAACCCAAGCACAGTTGTTAGAAAGAAAATAAACATAACAATGGAAGCAATTAACAAAATGCATTTAACAGGGCTCGGGGTGAATGTCCTCCTTCCTTTTTGAAATGCAGATTTTCATTGTTCTAGATTCGTGTTCCCCATTTGAGACGCAGTATTGAATATGGGAACTTGTTTGCGGTTGCATTTGTCTGACTGACAACGCAAACATATGCATGTCAGTACAAATTCGACTTTTGTTTGAAATCGGAATGCACTAACCTGAAGGAGATCATAAATTACCAAGGGTGATGTGGGTGTGAATGAGGAGTCAGAACGTTGCTTATCATCTGTTGCATATTCATATTCTAGCCAGGTTCTTGAGGTTTGTCGAAACTGAAGTTGATGTTAGATCCAGCATTGAAGGACAAATTATGTTCATATTGCACCACTCTTGAGTTATTTGTAATGTATTTTTGGTAGTTTAAGCATGAATAGTGACATGTGTCAGAGTCAAGTACGTATTGCAATTTTATCATGGATGAAATGGAGCAGTGGAGCAATATTTATAATTTGTTTAAGTTTATTGGCCTTGCTCCTGATCATAATTTAGCTGATCTTTTTCGAAAGGACCGCAATGAAAGCGATACGTGTGTCGTTTTTGGATTGACATCGAAAACGGTCTACAATAGGGAGCGGTTGGTTCGCCAATCCTGTTTTCAATATTCACTGCAGATCTGATAGGTTCAATGCCGCACTTAATTGCGTACGCAAACGATTTGGTGACGTACAGATCAGGTCCGAAGGTCGAAGAAATAAATATCATTGGATACGCGCACAAACTGGAGTAAGTTCGGCATAGTTGACCCACAGGGACGCCCTTTAGTTGAGGTATCTTGGCATTTGGTTGGATCAATATCTGTATTTTGACAAACATATAGATATTGCTGTGGCCGAATCTGAAAAGGGCTTTGCTGTGGCAAGGGGTTGTTTTACAGCAGCCAACTTGCTACCAGGGTGAAGGGTGACATGGCCCTCATTCGGCCTATTATGGCGTACGGTTGTCCTTTGTGGTTCAACCTGAACACTTTCCAGATGGAGAAGATGAGGTTGTTCGAGAGACAGTGTCTTCTCACTTGTCTCCGGTTGTATTGAGGTCCTGTACAATGAGGCAAACTTGCCCAGGATAGATCATTTTGTTATTAAGCTGACCAGAAGGCATATTGCACGAGCTGTGACTTCGTCCAACAGTCTGATCCTTGGGGCTTACCACCCCAACTATATGTACCATGAGAGAGAGGGCCTTATCGGCTTTATTCCTCCCGAGGCGTTCCTACATCTCGACACAATTGGCCTAATACAGAATCCACACGGATGTCCTGTAATGTTCCATTTCGTACGCCGAAAGGTGGACAAGTGACTTCAATACGAACGGGATGTCGCTCGCAGTCGCGAAGATCTTCTCCGGTTCAGTCGAGAGATGTCTGCTGGAGACAGGAGAGAATCTGCCAAAGAACGGCATTTTACTGGTGGTTACACCAAACCAAGTCCCCTTCGCAGCTGGCTTTTCTAAATGACGCGGTAGTTGACCATGGTGGCCAACTTACATAGATCTAAGGTAGTCGTAAGAAAAAAAAAGTGCACCGCGGCGTATAAATTATATATGTTAGGCATATGCATAGCATATACGCCCTGGTGCACGTGTAAGTACTTTTACGGACATAGTTAAGATAGTCTTATGTTTTAATGTTAGGTTAAGTTAGTTTAACTTAGGTTAAATTAGATATCTATAGTTTCATTTACCAGCTATCTTGGCGAAAAAGAGGAGAAAAACGAAAACAGTGTGTCCTTCAACACAATAAAAAAAAGCTTAGTATAAGCCAAAAGGCACAGAAAAAAATGTAGAATAGAGTAGCCGTATAGGGTCAGTAGGTTAGGTGTAAGGATTTGTTAAGTTAATTAAGCTAGTTGTAAGCATTTTTTTCTAAAAACGCTGACTCATAAGGACACAAATTTTTAGCCTGACTCGGGGACTCATAATGTTTAGATCCGACTCATTTTTTAAAGAACAAAATTACCTATCATAAATTACTCCTGAACGCTTTCATTTAAAGTACCTAAGCACATACCAGTGCTGCACCCAGAAATGGCTCTGGGCAGATTTCGAACCAGGAAAAGACTGTAGCCATAGATAGTTCTAAAACCAATGAAGGGTCCGGCGCTGGTCTTCTTTTGTGGAGGACGACAACATTAGACTGTATGGTATACCTCATTAGGTGAATTTGCGTCGGTCTTCCAAGCTGAAACCTTTGCTATCCTCATCGCAACAAACTATATTGTGAAAAACAGGTTGGCGGGTCGATGTTTGTAGTGACAGCAGTGTCTAAGGCCTTACTCAACCCTTTAACCACTTCCAAGATAGTTCAGGAATCCAAATCCTCCCTGACAGCTCAGAGGATACTTTCTCAGGACGTGAACTTGATTCATTGATGGTTGGACTTCTCGAGAGCTCAGCAGTATGTAGATAAACCAAGCGTTTGTTCCCAAGCATCTGTAAGAAATCCGCGGCATTCTTGTTGTCCCTTGCCAGGAAAAATTGCAGACGACTTACCGGTGTAATAACAACGGGCCAGAACACCTTGTCCAAGCACTTAAAATGAAAATACGACTGTGGAGGGACCAACGACACACCAGAGCAATGCATCTGTCACTGTCCCGCACTTGCTTGAATGAGGTAGCAGGTCTATGGTGCTGGTGCGGTGAGAGCTGATTCTGTAAGCTCTCCATCACAGAAGCGACAGTTGGTCTTCCGAAGAAATTGTAGGTTGCTGCCTGATTGTACATGGACCAGTCCAGTGCCCCAGTGTAGTAAACAAAACTAACATACTAAATAAACTCGTTTCTTTTTTCACATAAGGCATTATTTTATCAAAAACCTTTGTTGGGACTCATTTATTTTCAAAATTAATCTTCTTTTGTGGTAATACTGGTTTGAATATAATTCGGTTTGACTCGGCTAATCACATCGAGTTGATTCGGTTAAGCAACTTGAGTTGACTCATCCCTCGTGTATATATGATATTCCACGTAAGCCAGATTAAACCGGGTTGTGGTTGAAGTTTCTAGGTAACACATTTTGAATTGGCCGTCTAATATATGAGTCTCGTACGTTGTGTTGTGTGATATATATTTTTTGAATTTGATTTCATTTTTTGTATATAATTTGATTTACAAAGCAAATCATGTTAGATCGCAATGAAAAAAATCTCTTATTTGGAAACCAGAATCAATTTATATTTGGATTCTTAATTTTTTATTTTCTTGCGTGTTAAATTGTATTAAATAAATGTTCTTTTCGTCATTAAATCCTTGCACTTTATTTTCCATATTTGTATTCAAGCACACCCATTATCACATCGAACATTGTTTTAAAAAACCGAGTTAGCCAACTCGAGTTGCAAAATGGTTCGCCAACTCGAGCCAACCAGAGTTAAAAAAGGTTCGAGTTGCCACATATCTAAAGCGGGCTACTGCCAATTATCAACAAGTCTGCAAAAGTGCTGTTATTTTGATCTTAACAACAAATGGTGATTGGATCAGGTCTTGAAAGGAGTGTATACTTTTCTATCGCGGATCCCAACCAGGGGCAAAGATTCAACCAATTGCACCATCCGGATTTGAGAAAACAGCAACAACAAACTCATTGCCTGAAACCCGACGTGACCACTGAATTCCCGCAGATGTAGTAATAAAATACAAACTCACTCCTTATGGCTTCCAACACCCCATAACATGTATCTAGAACTGGAAGAATCATCACAAAAATCCTTATCGAAAAAAGATCGATCTGACGATTTCATCAGCAACAAATCTCTTTAAAAAAATTTAGGAATGACTAATCTCTCTTGGACTCCAAATTATCTAATCTTCAAAAATACTATAATAAAGTCCGAGGAGCACTTCTCTATATAAACAGCTGCTACCACAGCTGTCCGATCTGCCTTCTCAGCCCTCTGACTCAGTCTTTAAAACTAAAATAAGGTACATGTAACATTCTTTTCCATTCTACTAAAGGAATCCCCAAATGCCTATAGAGGCCGAACGTTTTTTTTTTGTGTGTTTCATAAACTTAACTATGTTTAGCTTAAAAGAACTAAACTTGACTGGATCTACTCTTTTTTATCTAAAATATTTACCAAAGTCTGTGGAAAGCCAACAAACACATACCTGCCTGTTATCGCCATTGACAACTAGGAATACACATGCGAATTCTGTAAATGACATTTGATGTGTTGATTGATGACACTTGAATTAATTCAATCAAGACTCGGACGAATGTCCTGCAGACATCCCATCCGAAATTCCCAACGGTAAGCGTTAGTAACTCTTCAAAGATACGAGTAAACGCAGTGACATGCACCTATCATCAGTTGTTAAAAATTCTGTTGTGAATTAGAGCTCACGAGATCTAACACAAAACGCTTCATGTACACGCATGTAAGCCCATCTGTGCACTCTGTACTACAACACGGCGAATTCGAAAAAGGACACCTTCACTTTGAGTGTCATAATACCAACAAGAATGCTTCTGACGTGCACATTCCACCTAATGGAAGATCGAAATAAACACACTTGGATTTGCGTGGCCACCAGTTTACGTGCTGTTTCGATGCTGTATCGCAGGCATGTCCTGGCGGTGATTGCAATCTCTTGGCAAACACATCTACCTAGCACATGTCGGAATACCGTGCGGCTAGGCACAAATCAGTGGGGGAGGGCTGGCAATTCAAGAGTGAACCTGTGCATGTGTCTCTCGCCGTATTTCGTATTTTTTTTTTCATCACGTTTGTGAGATTTTCAACGAAAGATTATGAGGTGTATTGTTTGTCAAGGGTTTTTGGGAACATTGCGTCACACTGATATAAGCACTTAAAAATTCACTGCCCGGTGTGTGTGCGTGGCGACGATGACGATGGACAAATTGGAATGAACTAATGCCTTATCTGGGAGCCACCATGAGTCCTGATTTTGGTCTACTGCAGTCTAGTTTAAGAGGATTCCCTATCCTTGTGCGACATACTGAATCGGAAACCCGATATACGGAATACATATTCGTACACATTTATATTCATGTTTCGGTGCAAAGTCATAGCACTTCCGCACGTGTGTGTCTACAGCACAAATGGTATGATTTCGTTTTTTGGATACACGTGCACATGCACGTTATGTATGTTCGGGCCTGTGTGTGTCATCTCTTCGGACCGCACTTTAATTGCCTAATTCATTGCTAGACTCCTCAGAGCGACAATGGAAAGTAAAAACCTGTACACACGTATGTATGCTTAGTATACGCCTGCATTTGTCCGGCATTTTAAGGAACGTGTTAGGGCTCGGATGAACTCACACTTTTCCAGGCATGTGCTTGCTCTGACTCACTTCCTGCAAAATATTTAACAACTTTTCAAAGGTTTTACTGTTGCTGGCTCCTGTCCGTCCTCAATCCGAAAGGGATTGTCTTCACGAAACCAGACACTTTGCAAATTCCTTAATGATCGCATGTTAATGGGATTGTTTTTAAATGGGTGGTGTACAAGCAGACCTTATGTACGTGAAGCAATACATAGTAGCAGATGCGTTTAATGGTGTTTTGCGGTTTACAGCTCTGGGACGGATTGAAACTTGCGGTAAGATACTGCTGAAGTTTTAAATGACTGCTTCATTTGTGATCGGGCTTTTACATGATACTGGTAATTATTGTCGGTTAGTCATATAAATTAATGCCTCTCTGAACTACGCACATTCCGAGCAAACGAAGTCATCTGCAAAACGAGATTGTGTCAAGAATACTTGAGGGTTGACCCATTGCGTACATGTTTCAAAATGTACACTGAGTATGTTGAAATGGCAAAACAATCTGGCACCTTACAACGTATTGCATCTTATGATCTCAAATATCTACTTCAAACACAAAGTGCTTTAGGAAGCTTGTGTGTCTGGTGTTTCGCTGTAACATGATGTTGCCATTTATAATCCTGGTTCATCATAATCATATTTCACGAGGATCAATCAGGAATCTTATGTGCTGTTTAAGAGAACGATGAAAGCAGTTGCAAACTGTAGAATATTCATTAATACAATGCATTTTTGACGTCAAGATGACCCTCAAGGCAACGCACAAGCTGGCCGAAGCAGAAGACTTAAATGTACTTGCATTGTTCTTAAGTGTTCCATAGATCAAATTAATTCAACGTCCAATATGTGTATTTCTTCCCCATATGGTAGTCGTATTTTGTCAATTAATGCCGTTGGAGTCGTCTATCTCCAGTGGTCCCACTCACATTGTGTCATACAATATGGTGTTGGAAAGGTGACAAAATTACGTTCGGAGAAGTTGAAAAAAGTTACAGCTGTTCAAAAATGAGTGAAAATAATGAAAAAATTCGCTATATTTTCAAATTTTTATATATAAAATGGAAGAATGCCACCCAAGCCACCAATGAAATTTGTGAAATTTACGAAGACGATACTGTATCAGTTCGTGTACCGCAACAACAGTTCGTTCTGGAAATTTCGATGTGAAAAATGCACCTCGCTCTGGTCGACTTTTCGTTGAAAAAGTCGATGAAATTATGGAAATGGTCTGATTGATCAGGACCGTCACACAAGCAGCCAAAACATCGCCAAGGAACTAAAGATTCATCATCAAACGGTTTTGAATTTGGTTCAATAAATTTCATTGAGTTGAAGTTTGACTAGAAATACGAAAATACTTTTTCGACTACCCATTATTAGATTTGCACCAAGTACCAAACATCATCTCTTGCACACTGCAAATCTGTTTGGAGGTAATAAATATTCTGGTCCCAGATCAATGTTCCCAACACTTTGTGTAATAAGAACTTCACCAATAGGTATCTTGCATCTTGCAAAAAGATCCGCAGAGGGAAAACATTTTAAATGTACAAAAAATAACCGTCGGCACCTTGGCAGCACAGACGCTGTGTTTTGGCTGTTTGTTTTGTTTTTCAGCTGTTACAAAATTGAAAAAAATGAACTGGCATTGAAAACCAAAATATGTCTTGTTTTAGATATTCAAATTCCTGGTGGATGAATCCAGGCCGAATGAAGCCGAATTGGAACAGGTCTTTTCTATGTTAAATACCGGCAGCTCAAGTTCCATTTCTGAGGAATAGAAGCATATTAAATGTATAAAATTCGGCACATAAATGTACGAACGACCTGGTCGTGGAAACCAATTTGCACTCGGTCATACGAATGTGAACACTACGTGTGACGGTCGTATGGACCTTTTCAACTTTTTCTCCCGGTCGAACACAAGGTAGTCCAATGTGAACACATGTAATACGACCGCAGTAGAAATTTTCATTCTGTTTTGGATTTCAACTAGTGAATATAAGCGGATGGATGAAAATGATATGGTTTCTGGGTAGAGTTTAGGGTCATCTGTTTATTTAGCACATCACCATCACTGAAAGAAGAACGCTCTGATGGGGATGCCACGAAACTACCCACATGAATAAAGTCCGTCAATCAAAATGTATTGCGTTGTACAATGTGAACGCAAGGCATTTCTGTTGTTCCACATGGCACAATGTTTATATGCTTAATAATGTGAACTTACCTAAAAGTTCAAGGCATGATACATAGATCTCTTTGTCTTTTTTTGAATATGACTTCAGAAGAATATCGCAGATCAATACTAGTACAAATCACTTTAAGTGGTCACATTAAGACCACTTTTTTAGGCGTACGATATATTTAAAATATATAAGTTAAAATTTAAAAAACAACATATCCGAAAATTGCTTGAAAAAGGTAGATTATAAAAAGAAAATTGTTTGTAATTTGATAGTACGTCAGTCAATTCAATTTCAAAAATCAATTTAAGTCAACGTTTCATCACAATTTGTCTCCATAGTATGAGAAAAAGTCTCCTCTTGCAGAAAATGGTAACGAGTGATGTCACGCGAGTTTGACATCAAATGAACTTATTACCCTCTATTCTGTGTATCGTGGGTTCGCATTATCTTAATCCCGGATAACTTCACGGACCACGATAAATATGATGGGCAACTTAGCCCGATATGGAAATTGCTGTTTTGTAAAATGTATGCCTAGATAGGGTTACAAAAAAACACACCTAAAATTGGGTTTGCGTTTCGCTGTACCGATGGGAATGCTATATTTGACCTATCATTAACATTATTTGCGATAATTTCATATTGTAGATATTATTTTATTTTTTATTTATTGATTTTAGATTTATCTCTGTACATTAAGAACAAACAATTCTTTTTGAGTACAGGACTTAAGATATAACATTGTATAAGACTTACAGTGAAGTGACATAATACATTTTCATATTTTAAGATTAAAATTAAGTAATTCAAGATTAATTTATTCAAGCTTACTATATTAGAATTTACTTTAATTGCGACCAAATTAGTTAAAAATTTCATTTTAGAGATTATTTCAGTTCATATTTGAGAGGTGAGAAAAACAAGCTGAGCTAAATTGTCTGTATTCGGTCTTAGACCGTACCTGTGGGGGTAGATGATTCCACAGATGTACAGCATGAATGAAGAAATGTCTACGGGATGTTAAACATGTATGCACAGAAGGTTTCAACGTAATATTACGACTCGATCGACAGAAGGTTAGTTTCTCATAAAGGTAGTCAGGCTGTTTCCAATGAATTATTTTAAAGAGTTGTATGCATGATCTGTATTTTAAAAATGCGTCTAATTCACATCCTAGGAGAATGCGACGTTGTTCCGAGACATGATCAAATCTTTGAAGGTTAAAAACATACCGTGCAGTCGCGTTGATTGCTTTTACCAATTTTTGCATTGAGCAGTTATCACAGTCGGCGAACAACTCACACCCATACGTTAATAAAGGCACTATGAGTGCTTTGGCAAGTTTTAATTTGACACTGATGGGTAGTATAAATTTGCTAATTGACAAACCTCTAAGGGACGCATACACCTTCGACACTATACTGTCTATATGGTCAGTCCAAGTTAGTTCACTATTACACATTATACCAAGGTTTTTAACACAGGTTACATATTCGACGATATACGAGTTTAATTCAATGGGGGGGAAGTTTGAAAGAGGGGGATGATGTTTTGAGAATGGTATGACTTTGGTTTTGTAAGGATTGAGCTTGAGAGCATTTTCTTCAGCCCACCTCGTAATCGAGCACATATCCTCGTTTAATTTAGCAACTGAATCTTCAATCATACCAAGAGGAAAACTATGGTAGATTTGAACATCATCTGCATATATATGAAATTTGCAATAAGACAACACGCTAGGAAGGTCATTAATGAACATTGAGAATAATAACGGGCCGAGAATAGAACCTTGGGGTACTCCATTGAAAATGCCACATAAGGACGACAGTTGTGAGTTATATAAAACAGCTTGAGTACGGTTAGTTAGGTACGAGAATATTAATTTATTAGTAGGACCACATATGTTGAATTGGGTAGACAGTTTATGACATAATATGGACGGGTTTACACTGTCGAATGCTTTCGAAAAGTCAAGTAAAGCTAATAAAGTTGTTTGATCTTCGTCAATGGCTTTTCGTATGTCATCGGTTACATTTAGCAAGGCTGTAACACAGCTATGTCCTTTACGGAATCCTGATTGCATAGGACTTAAAAGATTGTGCTCCTCAATGTGATCTTTAATGCCTCTACTCAAGATACGTTCGAACACTTTTGACAAAAATGGAAGGATAGCTATTGGACGATATTCAGGTGGGTTTGTTTTTTTTGGAACCGGGATAATCTTTGCTTCTTTCCATAGAGTTGGATAAGTCGACGTCATGATTACTGTATTGAAAATATGCGTGATATATGACAGTATCATCGGAGTCAAGATTTTGATAAAGTCGGGATGAATATTATCCAGTCCGACAGACTTTGTCTTTATGGAGAATATTGCACCACCGACTGAGTACTTATCCACTCTTCCTACTTCATACCCTGCTTAATTTAATCATATCTTAACCTTAATCATAACCCTCATATGGCTGCTTAATTTAATACAAATGTAAAGTATTTGATCTTAAATTCTCGGCCTTCGGATGTTAGTTGGTTAAGCTAATAAAGATGTCTTAAGTGTCGTTGGTTAAGTAACCGATATAAATTTATTCAAAAAAGGAAAAATCGTTGGAAAATTACGAATATACCTACACAGATAATTATGACAACAATCTTCCCTGCCATGGCTGACAGTAACCTGAAATTAAAACTATTGAACATCTTAGATGGAGACTGTCACACAATTTGAACACACTGGCCCTGCTAAGGATACTGGCTACAGCCCGTTGATGGTCAGGGCCTACTTTCTCTGCAACCACTCTTATTGTTCGTGCTGATTGTCTGCCACGAGTGGAAGGAAGTTACAGTTTTATGTCAACTCCGAACCACGTATAAGAATGCAGAGCCCAGAAAGTTAAGCAGATTGCGCCAAAACCGAAGTAGATTTACAAAAACTGGAGCTGATATATACAAATATAAAAAAACTGCAGTCCTCACGTTATCGCAAAATACTCAAAAGATTATTGCCTAATACTGAAAGTTCTACTTTCCGCAAGCGCGGGTTGATCTATGTGCAACAGCATGGGGCTATGGCGCTTTGCGAGCATATATACGATTCTTGCGAGCATATATACGTACAATGCATCTTAAATAGATTTAAAATAAACGAAGGAGAAATAAATTCATACGGAATAAATGCACGAAAATGAATTAATTTAGTGGATCTACTGCATATGAAGTAGATTCTGATCTATGCTCCAAACAGCCAAGTTTAAGAAGCTTTTTCTAGACAGCTATACTCTTTGCGCATTGTCAGTGAGAAAGATGTGGGGCCGCGAGAGTTATTTTTGTCGCAAAGACCAGGGATCGAACCTAGGCATAAGGCATATCTCTCATCAAAATACAGATCCTTTAGGAAATATGGTTGTCTTTTTAAGAATGTTAGATCTACCGATTTTACGGAAAGAACATTTTTGATAACACATGTTGACACATTTTTTTAGCTTTTTTCACCGAAAAGAATACATTTCTTTAGCTGGTAAATATTAAAAACCATAAGTGAATGTACAGTCTTCAAAGACATGGTTCTGCGTGCAATAAAGAGTTCAGATAGGGTAGGTTATAGTGGCTGCCTGGTAAGGGCATTCCCGCTGAGGCCAGAGTAAGCCCATTCAGACACCACGCAGATTGATTTCTCCTAACATCGCAACCAGTTGGTGCAAGCGATTTAGTTGGCCTATGCTGGCGCTGTTTAGCTCGTTGAGGTTGTTGAAGTAATTAATAGTCCCCCTAGGTGTAGGAACCTACGACTAGCAAGAACGCTACAGGAGCAGAGTAGGTTCACCACCTACGTTTTCTTCCTCCTCTTCATCCATGCAGCTTCTGCAGAAATCATTATATAGGGCACCCATCCGCGAGCGTGACTGCCAATTGCACAGTGCCCGGTTATGAGTGCTTGCTGAGTAAGTAACTCTAAGTAGACTGAGTGACCGTTTCAGGTTAAGTAATGGCCAGATTTCTTTTGTTTTAAGCCAGGTGGTGCCTTCTAGCGTCAATCCCTAAAAGATGGTAGCATGTAGCGATCGGCATGTAAGTTGGTACCCCTCCTATTCATAGGGATGAGGTTATGCCACCCTTGGCGAGTTCATCGGCTTTGCAGTTTCCTGGTGTGTCACAGTGTCCCGGCACCCACATGAAATGCTCAGCCATCTCGTTAAGAGACAGCCTGTAATTAAAGAATCTTTTTGAGTAAAACATGACATTGTCCAGAGATTTTATAGCGGCGTGACTATCGGAACATATGGTAAATTCACGTGGTGTCAAGACAACGCCTCTTTAGTCGTTATGGTTTCTGCCTTAAAACGCTACAGTGATCAGGGAGCTTCAACGAGGTAGCAATGTTGAGATCTTGGAAATAGACAACCGATCCACCCTCGATTCACCTGCGAAAATACGCAGAGGATCTTCCAACGTTTGCCTGTCAGACATCCAGTCCTATCTGGAAGGAATGCCGATCGAGTATTTTTTCTCGAAGATAGCCTGGGGTATCAGTGTCGCTAGGAAGGAAGTTGAATTCATTGGGAGTGGTTGAGTGGCCGATGTTAAGAACGGACCACTGTCGGAGTGTTATGAGTCTCAAGGCTGTGCTGGCTGCTATTTGTTTCCGTATATTTCGGAATATTTCCAGTAGTGGAAGATGGAGGGGTATATTCAGTGCGTCTGATGGAGAACTTCTCATTGCTCCGCTAATGCACAGGCAAGCCAGTCTTTGTACTCAGTTGAGTGCCTTGCAGTTGATAGCCTTGAACTGTCGTTCGGTCCAGTGAGCGATGCGCGGTTGTAAGATGTTGAGTTTCCAGTTTAGCTTGCTATCAATCGTGAGATCAAGGAATTAGCACTGGCAGGTAGCTGTAATATAGGGCCACACAGCAGTAGTGTTTAGATACGATTTGGCAATTTTTTTTCCGAAATTAACTAGTTTCAATGTCACTTGCATTTAAATCAAAACACACAGGGTTTTCTAGTTAAACAAAAATCGCACCGACAGTAACTTATTTCAATTCAGTCCAGTCCCTTATGCAAATTTTGTTCAAAATTCTCAAAAAGTGAGAGGCAGGCATTCGACTGTTTAATCACTTCACTCACCGTGCTGAGGGAAGGTTTGAATTTGAAATCGGAATATACGTGCATTTCGCATACACATCTATATGAAAGTGGATGAAGGTTGATTGGCAAATCTGATTATGGGTATGGATTCGCGAAGTGTCCTGCGGCGAATGTAGATGGCATTGGGTTTCTGACGCTGTTCGCAACAGCTAGGGCATTCGCACCTCGTTTACACGATTGACAGAAAATGGTGTTCAAATATGTGATTGGAAGAAATTTAAATGGTCGAATAAACACAGTGATAGAAAATTTAAATTAAAACGTGATTCGAAAATGCGGAATTTATAAACAATTTTCATATACCTAATAACTGGGAGGCAATATGCTTGTTAGGTACCGCAACATGTGACACTCTATTAACAAATTAAGACTTCTATAAATCACTTGTTTCGGATACAGTGCGAGGAGTTATTTGTTCAATTCTTTGTTCATAATTTTTACGACTCTACTTTCGACGTTTATCAACAGATTTGCTCATATTTCTCTGAAAAATAACAATGAGCATTTTGAACACACATACATAACTCTTAACGCATTGAGGACACGCACAGTAATTCTTCTGCGCACATTTTCTTCTTTGGAACAAACACCGTCCGAAAAGACAGCAACGCGATGTTTCCTTAATTTTAGATATATTTGCAAAAAGCATTTGCGCTGGGTACAGTGATTTAGTGATTTATAAGCATTTTTGAATGGTACATTTAGATGTTGTTTGGAAAAACAAGAGTAGTTTCCGGTGGATGAAAATCGCAGTCCTTGAAACATATGTATTTGCAAATCTTATCTGTTAATGAAATATTTTTCGCTTTAAAATCTTGTATTTTTTCATCAATTTAATTGGACAAATATCTTTATTTTAATAATAATATGGGTGGCGCTACAGCTCATATAGGCCAGGGCCTAGCTTCTCAGCATCCACTCGTCCTGTGCGTGCTATTGTTCTCAAATGATTGGATGGCACCTACAGTTTTATGCCGACTCCGAACGGCCAAGTTTGAAGAGCTTTTTCTAGACAGGAAATACTATTTGAGCATTGTCAGTGACTCGAAAGAGGTGGAGTCGTGAACATTATTTTTGTCTCTCAGAGCTGGAATCGAAGCTACGGCGTCGAGGTTGGGGTCGGCACTTGCCCACAACGTCACGGGCCACCACACATATTTTTATTTTAGTGCTTGTTTTTCTTTCACACAAATTATTCTACAATCCATTTCATTTCGCAATGGCAGTACAATATTTTTCAGGTGAAAAAAAGTACCTTAAGCTCTCCACAATATGTATAGTTTTTGCAATACATGCGAAGTGCATGACTACTTCAGAGATAGGGTGTCTGCGTAAACGCAATCACCTGCGAAAGTCCGATCATATTTTGGGGCCTGTTGCACAGATTTCATATTACATACATTGTATGATTCAGACGGTTCCGCTGTATGAATTCTGTTTCTCCGATTTGTTGTATGAACTGCTGTACTACAACATGATTCAGATGAAAATTTTACTGGACACATTGGAATGTTGCATTATTAAAGTGTGTCAAAGTAACACTAAATAAAGATTACTTTTAAGCAAGAATGATGTCTGCAATACAAACGTAGTGCGACATGAGCGGATATTAATTTCCATGCACTCTCGATAACTAACCAGTAATTGTACTAATTCATATTTTTGGTTTGGCAGTTTTTGCTCGTGTAATATCTTATTCGGAAATATTATTTTTCACGCTATGCGGTTGCCCAAGCTTTTTTGTACAATTTTCTGATATATTTTCAAATATTTTTCAAATAAAAATAAAGATCAACCGACATCGTTTGAATATATTTTTTATGGAATAAAAATAAAATGCTTTATAACAGCCCACGCAAGACCATCAGAAGGTATTTACGGAAGCCTTTGCTTTAAAGTAAACCGCAGCAAAAAAAAATAGTTCCTTTTATAAATACAACTTGTTGTAGCCAGAATCCAATCACATGCAATAGCACTCTTTTTTGTATTTTGAGTGTTTTCTAACATTTTCCAATTTCCCTTTGCCATCACCAATCATTGTTTGTACACGCCCGATCCGCAGCCAAACAAACAGGGCACTGTGGTCAAGTAATGCCTCGGCCAGTTCGGCTGAAAGGGCTACCCGCTCTGAAATAAAACCAAACATAACCTTAGGTGAAATTACATAGTGCTTTCGACTCCGCCACCGCCGTCGAACACACATCACCATTTACACATGATGCTTGCTCTGCCTAGTAGTCCTTTTCCGTTGAGAACAGCAATATGTTTACATTCATGGACACTCAAACATATCTATGTGCGTACATGCATATGAGCCTG
Source organism: Eristalis arbustorum (assembly GCA_916610145.1). Taxonomy (NCBI): domain Eukaryota; kingdom Metazoa; phylum Arthropoda; class Insecta; order Diptera; family Syrphidae; genus Eristalis; species Eristalis arbustorum. The sequence continues at coordinate 46,943,653 of OU744318.1, forward strand.
TGTATGATGTGGAAAAAGCTGTGGCGATCTGTAGAAATACGTTGCAAATGGTTGTTAATTCTGTCGAAAACGGTGGTTGTACCAAAACAGCAATAAATGGGCATGAGCTCCAAAAGCATTGTCGTTCAAATTAAGAAAAAGGATATTGGAATCGCACGCGGACACGGGACTTACATCCAGTAAAACTATGGGAGGTCTATGCGCTCAGAGCCATCATATTCATGACGCTCCTTAGCACTTGGCTGCTTCATTACGCAGTCATGAATGGGGCGATAGTTTTGGGTTATTATTTTCCGTACAAGTGTGGGCAATGTTTAATTTTGAATGAGTGGGCGACGATGGTTGAGCCTATTCACAACCTCGAGAGGGAAGGGTTGCCATCACTGTTGCTAGTAATGGACCAGACACAACATTGCCGCTCCTGAAGCGAAACTCTCATTATTTGTTGAATGAATTTATGACCATACACAAATGGGATGAATTTGTATGTGTGTACTGTGAACTCCCGCACGAAAGCTGTTCATTGTGCTTCCGATATTTATGGAGATTCTTTAATAATAAATTGCACCCCCTGTGAGGTATTAAATATACAGACTTCATGATAGCCAGGACATCGCATTCATGTTAATATTTAACACACTGTCGTGCATACTTTTCCATCGCAATGTTACCTTGATCTCTGTGTTTCTGGCTTGACTTATGAATATCTTACCTTCACGGATGCTGTCACAGTTGATGTTTCACTAAAGTACAGCTGTGGTCCGGTGGCCTTGCCGCACCACGAGCCCCCTGTAAACGGTCGCCCAAGCTCGCTAAGCTGAAATGAGAGAGAAAAGAAAAAATGCGAATTGTGAAATGTTTGCTTTCCATTCATATTATTTGTTTCCAATAAATATACGAATTTAAGATTAAATTTTGTGACCCAGGGAAGATTTTAATAAATTCTGAATAACTGAGTGACCGCTTCGAAAACAGCAGCATTATGAATTCGTTGGTTTTGTAAATTACAGGCCTTCATTGGAAACATACACACAATTCCACCAAAGGAATGACCCCATTAAGAAAAATAGCTTTAAACAGAGATGGCATTTAATTCAATAAGGAAGTTTTACAAAGGACAACACTGCACAGACAAGGGCGCAAGACTCCAATTTAAACTACATATGAAAATCAGTTTATTTATACAAATTGAAAGCATTTATGTGCATCCAACTGACATGTGCGTATTAAAACTTCGGACAGTATGACCAGTCTCTGTCTAATGCTCGACAAGTGCTTTTTTAAAAAGGAATCACATTTGTGACAGACTTGTGTTACAATGATTTGTAATATTACGAGTCTAACTAAGTTCTATTTATAAAATTATGTGTGATAACATGGGTACGCTACAGCTTTAAGAGGGCCAAGGGCACACTTCTGAAGCAACCACTTGTATTGTGCGTTCCATCATAGTCTCACGAAAGGAAGGAACCTAGACTTTCATTCTGACTCCGAACGGCTAACTTCGTAAAGTTCCATTGTAAATTACTCAAAGCAAAGGGGTGGTTGAAGTTATTTTTGTCGTTCTAGGAAAATAAAGGTCATTAGAGTTATTGTACATTGAAGAGGATTAATTTGCTGTGGTCAGCATAGATACCATAGGTGGCAAATTTGAATAACCTCGGTTATGTGGTTTGAATTTCGTTAACAGAAGTGTAACTTATAAATATGCAGGTTTAACTTGATAGATCGAATGATCGGCCTTGGGTGTTACCTCATGTGTTAGTTCGGAAAAGAGAAGACGTGCGTTTAGATTTATCAGAAAGCAATCACGTGAGCGCTCTCTTTACTGACTCGCTCGTTTGTGACGATTGATTATAGACAACATATTTCATTTGCCAATCCTCTGTAAGCATTGAACAAAACTGATACAAAAGCTGTTCATTAGTGAGTGTATAAATATATCCAACTTTTTGTTTTGAGCTTCGTGGTGGCAGTTCCGGTTAATGAATTTAAGTTATGTAAAACTACTCGCTCTCCCGTTTTGTTGAGCAATATTTGATCATTGCATTGTTATCTACGGATTTATTATCTCTACCGAGTTACCACTGTAGTATGCTTACAAACCACATAGATATACGCTCCTATTGAGAGTTAATTTTAATTATTTTCATTTTAAAATTTGATATGCTTCAAAAATCAAAGCAAGAGTTTAATTTTTTTTTAATTCTTGGTTATTCGGTCGGTATGTTTGTTAATGGTTGTGACTACAAAAATAAGATTTTCATTACATTCCACTTACGATTAGAAAGCGATTTCGAAAATATTATATTCTCTGTTCGTGACAGTGGAAAAAATACTCTGCCAAGTTGGACAAGTTGGACTTCTTTTTTACCCGTTTGAAATAAGAATGCGAAATGAAGTAGCACCAGGCGAAATGTGAAATGCAAATTGAATTGAATTGAGCGTTATACTATTGAAACAATGCGAGGAGAGCGATTCACTTATTATGTTAATTTATTATTCTGCTAATTTCAAATAAACACCAGTACCATTTAACTTAGTTTGAGTGATATCGGATTAGGTTATGCAAAAATAGACATCTGAAAGACGAAGTAATATGTTGATTGAAAAAGGGATAGCTTACCATCCCAACACTTTTACTTCATCATAGCAAAAGATAAAATCGTATTTATTTATTTATTCATTAAACCCAAATCAGAGGGGGTGAAATATTTCTTGCATCGATTAAGGAAACCTAAACATTTCGCAGCATTTTTCGCGACCTCGAATGTCGTTGCAACTGAGTGTTGTGGATAGACATTTTTTCCGGTTTCGTCGATACTGATTATAAGTGGCTCGCTTTAGCGAAAGCAGACAGCATTGAGTTATCGAAGCATTTAATTCCACTCCGTTGTTCTTATCCCAGTTTATTATGCTGTCAAGATCGGCCTTTAATGTGCTTGACATACACAGCCGTTCCAATACTACGTCCGAAGGGCAGGGTCGTAAGTTTTGGTACGAATATGAAAAGCTGAGGGCGCTGTAATCAGCAAAGGAGTGGGTTGGATTAGAAGTGACAGACAGAAGATCGTTTATAAAAATGAGAAACAGTGTCGGAGAGAGAACAGAGCCTTCGGGGACACCAGCATTTATTTTGTAGATATCAGACTTGAACCCATCCAAATCGACTTGGATTGAACGGTTCGAAAGGTAGTTTGCAATCAATTAAAGCAGAGCCTCATCAACAGCATAAGCATGCATTTTCGACAAGAGAGCTTGATGCCAAACTCTTTCAGATGGCTTAGAAATATCAAACGCAACCTCATCAATCAAAGATATTAATTGAAAAATGCAAATTGGTTGCAACATCTTCTGCAAGTGGAAGAATATTTTCGACAATGACATATTGCAGAACACGAATTTCTCAAAAAATGCCAATTACAGGAATGTCGGAATACATTTTTGATTTTTATATTCTTATTTGTAAGTTAACATATTGTAAGCATTTTGTTACTGTACCTTCAAATATATGAAAGAAATGTTCACTTTTAATCACATATCTTTTTTTAAATTTAAAATCACATGTTGATTAAACGAATCGCAAAAGACATTCATTTCCATCCCCAATACGTACGTTTGCTTTCCAAACTCCCAGACTTAAAACTGTAGGTTCCTTCCACTCGTGAAAGAACAAATGAACGGACAACACGAGAGGTCGCTGAGAAGCTTGGCGAGTGTCCTCTCCGTACTAAGGCGCCACACATCTATAAGCGCTATAGCACCATACCCTTCAGTTAGTTCATACCATCGTGATATTATATTTTGCACAATGGTGGACACAAATGGAAAGTTAAATGTGACTTGGCTGAATTTAAATATAGAGAAAATGTGATTGTTGCGAGCAGCAAAGCACCTGCACCCATAGGCATAATACCATAAGCATTCGCGGCCACTGTGCAAAAACGTTTCCACGCCGCCGACATAGCGGTGCCGGTAGTTGACGCTTCAAGCTGCGCCAACAGCGACCACTGAAAGGTTGTATCAAGTCCAAAACTCGAATGGTTCCACCTGGGCATAAGTACTGATAAGTCGATGGCGTGAATGGCCTGAAGATCTCTAGTGAGCACTAACCCCGACCTCCTTAGCAGATCATGCTGGCCGGAAAATGATGACGAAGAGAGCGACAAATAAGATCAGATGACTCTAACGATTTATGTAAAATCATAAAAATTAAAATGTTCAAATAAGCTTATTGTTGATTTCCCATGAGCTGGCCACCAAATGACGATATTTCTTTTGCAAACTCTCTTTCATGCATCATGGATTAAAGTGAAATTAAATGAACCTTAAGTCATTTGTTACTGTGATTTGCAAAGTTTACGTGGAGTTATTATCATAGTATCGAATGACTCCCACATTACTATATACAATGTTACTTTTAAGTTCCGATCCAATCAGAATTTCCTCAGAAAATCGTCTTCAATTAATAAAAATTGTGTTTACATATTAGCTATAGAAATATTCTTTCTAAAGAAACAAATGCCGCAGATGATAATTTTTCATCGTTGCATTATGATAATATTGGAGAGATAAATATTGAAGAAAAGACATTTTTATGCAGAGTCATCAGGAATATAACGTGTATAATTTTTCATTTGTTTCGAACTCACAAGCCTCCAAGTAATTTTTGATCATTATCGATTATAACAATTTCTAAATTATTCCAACAATTTTATGTAATATACACATTGAACGATGAAAAATTTGAACTAATTAAAAAAGAGTGTTCATATTTTTGAGATTGCTCACGTTTTGGAATGAAAATAAATCGTTTTCCTATCTTGCTGTTTTACCAATTCTCTTGAAATAGAACACATTTTAATGGATTTTATCTCCTGTTTTCTTCGATAGTTGAATATTTCATTTACACATTTATTTAGATGTGTTTTTTGAGTAGAATGATTTAAGGTTTTTGAAACAAGAAATCTGTATATTTTTTCCATCATTTGAATAACTGCATTTTCTATTAAACGTCTTAATTTTAAAATTAAATCCGTTTCTTTTTAATACTACATATTTCACTTTTTGCCCTTACTCCTTTTATAAACCTTTCCGAAATTTCAGTTTTTTCGTAAAATGTTAAATGTCACTTTGAACATATTTTCACAAAGAAAATAAGACGTTGATCAGCCCAAACCATGCAAGAAATAAAAGTTATTAAATCAGAATGATAGCCCAAATAAAAACAAACGATGGCGGTACGCATAGTCAATATCACTGATTCCCCCGACTTCTTGGAAATTAAATCATTGCATTTTAATGTAGAAATGCTAAACAAATTTCTTTTATTTTACGTTTGGAAAAGTCAGTGCAAAAAATGCACTGTTCACGTTTTACGATGGTTGACACTTTAAAGAATTCACGTTTTTCAACGTTGACCGTGTAGATATGTAAACTACTACTACTAATAATAATATAATATGGGTGGTGCTACAGCCCGTAGGGGGCCAGGGCCTAGCTTCTCAGCAACCACTCGTGTTGTGCGTGCTATTGTTCTCTCACGAGTGGAAGGGACCTGCAGTTTAATGCCGAATCCGAACGGCTTTGTTTGAGAAGCTTTTTCTAGATAGGAAATACTCTTTCAGCATTGTCAGTGACTTGAAAGAGGTGAGGCCGTGAAAATTACTTTTGTCGCACAGAGCAGGAATCGAACCTGCAACGTCGAGGTTGGGATCGACGCATATACCCACAACGCCACGGGCCACAACGGTAGACTCTTATTAATATTTAAAAAAATAATAAAGGCAACGACGTCGACTATTTAGAAGACTAAGCAAAGTTTCAAGATTTTATAAGACTAAGACGATTTGCAGTCACATTTCCTCTTATCATACACAGCTAGCCTTGCCCTTGGTTTAAGGGAAGTTCGTCGTTATATAATCAAATGAGAAGTACTTAAAGCATTCACATTTACTGTGTGCCGATATTAGGTTGGTATACGTGTATTCGTCTAGATTTTGCATTAATGAGTATATTTTGGTTTGTGTATCGGCCACAAACAGCTTATACTTTTGCTATATTCAGTCGAGCATACTATGGTTGATTTAATGAATACTATTCACACCAGAAATACGTGTAGCACCAATACGCGATGTACCGTGCAGTTCGACTTGAGGAATTCCGAGCCGTTTGAAACATGCGCCAGATTTCAGCAAGGAAATGCACAGTCGTCTCATTACGACAGCTTGATGACTGTAAGCAACGTGTCCAGCACTGCCAACGATAAGAGGCGGCGATGATTCGTACACCCGCTTAGTAATAAAGTCCTTATACCAGATACTCTGTGAGTAGGTATTTGCATTGAATTCACAATGTAAACACAACCATGTCTTCTGAAATCGCATAGCTTGCTCGCGTTCAATGTACAATAATCTAAAGCGTACATAATATTACAGCACTTCAAAGACTCTGCGGTTTTTTGTACATATATTACATACATACAAACATCTCCTTCCACCGCCTCAAGGGTTTGTACAAATATTATACCCATATGCCTCTCCTATCTGTTAAAGTGGACGTAAGGGCACAGCGTAATCTGATAATTTTTTTACATACCAGAGGAATCTGTTCATTAATTTATTTTAATATAATTAAAATTATAATCTGTTAAGTCCCCCACAAAGTTGACAACCTCTACATTAAAATTTTAATTGAGCTATTAAGTGGTTGCTTTCATACTCGTCGCAGTGCGAAAGGGCCAGTGACGTGCAAAAAACTTGGCCAACTCAAACCGCAACTCTCCAGACATCTCTTCAACTGCAGTGGAAGCATTTTGAAATGGAGTAAGACGACTGTTATTTTATTTCTTGACACCCACAAAAATTTAAAAAAAAATCGTTCTTCGTGCAATACAATTTAAAAATGAATTGCTGAAATTCGTTCCTTCGTCTAAGGGAAAGACAAATCAGGCATTGGGGATTCATGTAGATATCTAAGGTCAACAATAAATTATCTCGTTCCCATTACTCTCGCTTACAGCAGCATCATTCAAACTCATACGAAAATAAGAAGAGGAAGAAGCATTTCTCGCAAATGCGTCAGTGAACATACCACCCTCAGATGCGCCAGAGTTCGGGTTAATGAGTTCACTTGTTTGGAAAGCTGAGTATGATAAATGGGATATACTATTGCAATATGACATGAACTCATACATTACGAATATTCAATGGATGACTGTCCACTCGGCTTGTGCGAGTAGAGAGTGTGGTTCATAGATGCTCGTATATACGAAAGTAGTACGTACAAGTGTATGCTCATAAACTGGCTGAAGCGAGTCCTTGAAGCGCGACCAGTTTCCGTCTCTGCCCTGTTCGTATTAATGTTCTGCTGCGAACAGTGGAGAATATTCACTTAAATTTGTATGAGGAAGTAATTTTATAGAGATTAAATTATATTTATTTAAGCCTTATTTAAGATTTCATGCATTTAGACTCGCACTGATAAGTAGACTACGACAAATTACATTATGCGCTGAGTATTAATTTAAAAGAACCCAATAAATGTACTTTTTATTTTAATGAACGGTTGAAAACGAACCAACTTGACACACGGTTGTCCGGTCCGATGAAATGCTCTGGTGAAGACACATTTTTTTAAGACAACTTACGAACATCTAAAGGTCGGTTTGCACAGGCAACACCAACTGCAGCACTCGAGACTTTCCTATTAGTCCCACCTGTCGACTTTGTCGCAGCAGTGCAACCTCATCGGTTTTCGATGTAAACCACACGGTTACGTTTCCCAAGACGAAGTAGCAGAACGAAAGGCTACAGACAAATCGATCTTTTTTTTTCCGGCTTAAAGGCCATTTCATGAGACATTCTCTAATCCAAGCTGTTCAGATGGTGCATTCAAGGCTAGGATATTCCACACTTCTGGAGTCCAAGGATACGTAATGAAATGAATACAACGAACAAGCGGACAATCTCGCGAAGTATGGACCTTAACTGGGAGAATACAAATCGAGCAATTATTCATTTAGCCCGCTTCTATGGTTAAATACAAGACCAATTATATTTTTACTTTCAAATCCATTTTTTTCATATTTACTCGTGCCAAAGGGGCTAAGAATACCCGAGTGAACAACACCAACACGGCGGTATCTATGGACACTAATCTTACTGTGCTTTGTAGTCAAATAAACATACATTCGCGGAAATTAAGCTTTAGGCTAAAATGATGATTATTCCTAGCGAGGTGGGGATGTTAGCGAAATTCAAGGAGGGGATCTATTAGTATTTTTAAAATATCCTTATTATCGACACTGAGGTACTATTTTGTTTATATCAATTTCTCGGTACTTTTGACTATTATGATTGCTATTGCTTCCTGTTGAACTATTTGCGGCTATATTGAGACGAAAGCGTATAACGGCATAAATTGACCTAAATAAGGGGGGTTGAAATATTTCATGCATCGTTTAAGAAAACGTAGAATATTTGTTTTATTTTTTTTTCAAATCCGAATGTGTGATCTTTCCAACATAGCGCCGATACACGTCGCCACGATTATGCATTCATATATAATGCCATAATAAGAGATTCGCTCAACCGACCACTTGTGGTGGCCCGTAGCGTTCTGGGTATGTGCGTCGACCCCAACCACGACGTCGTAGGTTCGATTCCTGCTCTGTGCGACGAAAACAATTTTCATGACCTAACCAAATTCTAATTACTGACAAAGAGTATTTCCAATCTAGAGAATGCGTCTCGAACAAAACCGTTCGGAGTCGGCATAAATCTGTAGGTCCCTTCTACTCTTGAGAGAACAATAGCACGCACAACACGAGTGGTTGCTGAGAAGCTAGGCCCTGGCCCCCTACGGGCTGTAGTGCAACCCATATTATTATATTATTAACTGACCACAGGCAACATTAAGTTTTGGAAGCTTTTATTTCAACCTACTAGAGTGACGCCAAGGGCATGGGTCTGTGCGTCCAGCGCAAAGTTGTTGATTGCTCTCAACTTGGCGAGATGCCAGCAACGATCCTTGTAAAATACAGCCTCCTTGCGGCGCCCTCTGGATAACCACTACTGCAGCCGCTTAGAGGTGAACCAATGTATGCAGCGACCCCTTGGCCGGAGGTTTAAACCAGCACCCGGTCCTCCAGGTTCGGGGGTTTCGCTTGAAGCTAACTTCTCCACCGTGTAAAAATAGTTTAGTTCAGAAACGGCAACAAGCCTCGGATACAGATGACCCTACTGCTGACGACCATGGACAACAAAACATGGACGACGATTTTCAGTTCTGCACGTGAAATGTGAGGTCACTTAGCAGACCACTAAGGCTGACATCATCGCCTTCCAGGAGCTGCGATGGGATGGGCCGGGCAAAAAGAGGAAAAAAAACTGCGACATATATATCGGCGATTGCTAAAAAGAGCGAAGGCAGCGCTTGTTTGGATGCGGTTTTGTTGTTCGAGGCAGACTTAGGCAAGAAGTCTTAAGCTTTGATTATATCAGCGAGCGCCTCATAACAATCCGCATCAAAGTGATTTGCGCACACGCCCCGACGGAGTGGAAGGATGACGATAGCAAGGATGACTTCTATGATATCTTAGAAAGAACATTCGATCGATGCCCCAGCTATAACACCAAAATCGTTCTAGGAGATTTCAACGCACAGCTGGGCAAGGAAGAAATCTTTGCTAGAATCATTGGAAAACACAGTCTGCACAACAACACAACGGACGCAGGCTGGTAAATTTCGCCTCGGGGAGTAAACTCTCTGTGATGAGCACGCGGTTCCCACACCAGAATCGCAGTCGATGCAGAGAATTTGGAAAAATCATTTATGTAGAGTGTTAAACGGCTATGACGACACAAATCCCGCTGTCAGGCAGAAAGTTTCACTTAATTTGGACGATGATGAACACGAATTCTGTCCCCCCAACTTACACGAAGTCAAGATAGCGATATCTAAACTAAAGTCGAGGAAATCTGCTGGGGCGGACGGATTGTTCGCGGAACTGTCAAAAGCAGCTGGAGATGACCTGGTTGAGCGCATACACTAGCTCATCTGCGAGATATGGTCTGAGCGGAATCTCAGCGTCGTGTGTCCGATTCACAAGAAAGGAGACCCTTTGACTGCGCCAACTATCGGGGGATCAGCCTTCTTAACAACGCGTATAAGATACTCTCTGCTGTTATGTGTGAACGACAGAAACCTTTTGTCAACAACCTAACAGATTCTTATCAGTGCGTTTTCGGGCCTGGAAAGTCCACAATTAACCAAACTTCGGCAGATCCTGGAAAAGACCAAAGAGTTGCAGATCGACACCCACCACCTATTTGTCGATTTCAAGGCCGCATATGACAGCGTGCATAGAGACGAGCTATACAGCGCCATGTCTAGTTTTGACATTCCCGCCAAACTCGTCAGGTTGTGCAGGATGACGAAGGAGAACTCTCGCTGCTCCATCAAGGTCGGTAACGAACTCACCGAGACCTTCAATGTCGAAAAAGGTTTTAGGTAAGGCGACACGCTGTCATGTGACTTCTTTGACATTATACTTGAGAAGATCGTGCGAAACTCACACGCCAACACTTGAGGCAGATTCTTCCAGAAGTCCCTGCAATTGGTGGCATACGCCGATGACATTGACGTGACGAACAGATCTCACCGAGCCGTGAATAAGGCATTTGCTGGCATTCAAGCGGAAGCGGCTAAAATGGGTCTAGCGATAAGCCAGGGCAAAACAAAGTAAATGCTGTCATCACGAAAGAGTAGGTATATTTGGATGGTTCTGGCTCACTTAAGGGTTGTGGTCGTTGTGGTTTTGTTTTGATAAGAAAAAATTTCAGTCGGCGTGTGCCTTGTAGTTGATGTGGTCGTTGTGGTTTTGTTTTGATAAGAAAAACAAAAACGAATGCGGTGGTGATTTCAGTCGGCGTGTGCCTTGTAGTTGATAAGAAATTTGAGCATTGCTTTAGCATTGACCTTGAGGTGGCGGGTCTGGTTTGATATTACTATTTCGGGACACATTAGATACGAGGTTGCGTGTGACCTAGTTGTCGGCTGTTGTGCGGTCAACGAACTTTGTGTAAACAAACAAAAAAAAAATTAAATATTAACATGAACAGACATGATCGTAAATGCCTTTTGACTCTATATATGAATGAGATAGACGAATGATTTATTGGATTGTATGAAAGAGATGGGTATATTAGGATATGTGCAAATCAATATAAATAGGTGGGAAAAGATCAGTTGATGTTCAGTATGCTTAGGATTGCGATAATAAAGTTGTACAATAGAAATTGCAAATGCGCTAAACGCTGTCTTCTGCGTGTGTATAGTAGAGCATGTTTTGGATTCAAACGATAAGATCAGGAGATAAATATTGTGTTTGTCAATCGTCATGGAGATATTTTCGAATTATTAGAGTGGATGTGATTGGATTATCTTTAACAGTACATGTCACAGTAGAAGATGGATATGAATCTCTGTTGTTAAGCCAGCGTAGAGGGGAATCACAGCCCAATTTTTTGTCATCAGTACAGTTTGAATATAATGTTAATGATCATGTGAAAATCGCAGTAAATGGTGGATCAATAACTCTATTAGGTGTTTCTTATGATGGTGTTAAACGTATAAGGAATATAAGTCGTTTTCAAGAATTGTGTGCATTTAATGACATTGATGATTTAAATAAATTCGTACCAAATGATGTCGATGAAGAAGACAAAGACATTTTAGATAAACTATTGGTGATGAGTAATAAAAAGATATAAAAAGCATGGGATACACAAGTTGTTTAGAATTTTTGAAACAAATTCAAACGTTTTTAATTAAACACAAGGAAAATATATTGGATGATCATTTAGAGCAGATTACAACATGTTCATCGAAACTAAGTCAATACAAAGACATTTACATCACTACATATATAAATGGATGTCAACGCACTATATGTAGCCTGTGTTCAGATGATAGCATTGAGGATAGACCAGATACTTGTGCGTGTTTTATGATTGAAAGAATTATAAAACGTACAAAGAATTTAATGTTGCTCTATGAACGTATCTATAAATAAATAAAAAGCATTGTTTTCAATAACTCTTGATCAGTTAAATTTGAATCTTCATGCAGTGAGTTACTCTTTCAAAATAGACTAAATATTGAGAAAAATTATGATGAAAAATTGTTATTCAGTGATTTTAATCTGTGCATTGGCTGCAGGTTATTTAAAAGCTAGTCCAATACCAATCAATTTATCAACTCTAGGTAACCATAATAAAGGAAACTTGCAGTTTAGCGTCCTACTACCAAATAATGACAGCCTGAAAATTGATTTGTCGTTTCAATTGATGAGATCTAGTGAATCTTTAGATGTTGACAATCATAAACCTCAAAACGATGTAGGAACACAATTAACATCAATAACAACAACAACAACAGAAAAATCGGATGTTAAATATTTTACTGTTGAAGAAGCCATAGAAGCATTTAGGCAAGATTTGATTCTCAAAGAAAGAGATATAGCTGGAATAATTGAAAGTGAAAATAAATTTTACAGGCACTTTAGATTAGAATATGGTGCTGTATTTTTAAATATTAGATGTACTTACAACAGTAATTATGTAAGACGTTCATTAAATATAAGTTGTTTTTGAATATCGTGAAGTAGAAAGTGAGAGAATTTTGAGCAATGGTGAAATAGAAGTTTTTAAAACTTTAGACACAACATACCGTTCCGATGTGGAATTGATTGACATCAAGAAATATAAACAAACTTATGAAATGGTTATTTCTTAGAGAAATACGAAGAAAGAGAGAAGAGAGAGAGAGAGAGAGATGATGAAGAAGATGATGATTTTATATATTAATAAAAAAGAAAAAAATTAAGAATTTGTTTCAATGCTTTTATTTTTATCTAATTCTTAAGTGTAGATATTTCGATTAGTAAATAATCTATGGTCTTGGGTATAAAACCCTCCGCCTTCAGAACAGCCTCCATTGCTTGTATTAAGTATATCAAGGCTCTGTATTTGTTGAAATTACGATTTTCAACAACATCCTTGAGAATTGCCTTGGTTTGTTCTACTAAATCAGGGAACTCCCCAATAAACTTTTGTGTGTACTCCATGATATGTTTATTGAAGATGTAAATGTTACTGCTTCTAACGAATTAAAGTATAAAAGGCGAACAAATTTAACTAAAATAATCACAAAGTTCGTTGAATCCACCCTTAACGCACTCAATCATAATGGATCCCTTAAAGGAATTAGAAGACTTGGAATACAGTTTTAATAAGGAAACAGTTAAACTTCAAAGCCTAGTTAAAGGGATTGCATATCCTATTGAAAATATTAGGATATCCAAAACAAAATATGGAGATGGTATTTTATGTGAGTTAGCAGAATTTCAGGTAAGTCATATTAGAGATATACGTATATGAAATAAAATCATATTAAACATTTTTCTTCACATAGGTTTACCTCCCATCAAGGTACAACGTTATGTCAAAGGAAACAATAGAAGCGATAAATGAAAAGGGGTATACGTTAACGTATATAGAACCTCGTGGTAAATCGACACACATAAAAATTGTAAAGAATACGACAAAATAAAAAAAAGAAATAAACAATTAAATATAAATTTGTTGAAGAATAATAATGTTTTTAATTAATTAATTTAAGTTGTACAGAAATTTTAGACAGAGATGTCCGCAGTTAAAAGAGTTATAGTTTTGATATTGACTATAGTTGTATTGAATGTTTTTTCCACCCAAATATTTGATGATCTCTTTTGGTGGTTGTAGGTTACCGAAGCTATCAAAATATTCTCTGTGATTTTTGTTCTTGTTATATGCTACCCAATGTGTGCCTGAACCGAGAGAGGAATCCAAATTAACGATGCCACATTCCCTTTGATGTGATCGTTTCGGTAGATCATCAAGCATGAAGACACCTCTGAAATGTGGTAAGAACTTGGCGTATTTCATTAAATCTCTATCGGTAAGAGCTCGTCTGGGTAGGTTCCTTAAAAGTTTTTTGCCTCAGGACTATAAAATAAACCATAACCCTTTTTGTATGGTTTAAGATATAATCCTTTACCCATAGCAATGGCTTCCATTGTTTTATTATGACGATTTGATTCATCAAGTTGTTTTCTAGCAGATTTAGTTTCGTTTATCGCCTTAAAAATAGAGCTTCCACCTGATGCTAGAGCCCCCAATGCTCCAAGCGCTGATAGAATGGGCACTAGAGGAAGAAAACCTCCAATTTTAGGAATCGGTATTACACGTGGAATTTGCACTGATGATTTCTTTCTCTTAAATGTGTTTCCTATTGTCTTTCGAGCAATTTGTATTGCCTCTTGAATGTCCTTAGGTTTGTGTTTACGTAAAGTCCTTGTAGCTATTCGTATAGCTTCATTGAAGATATTCTTTGCACATTTACTTTTTGTTGTTCTAGTTTTCTTAAGCTTGCTCATAGTATTACCCATACCGAATTTTACTTTAGCTTTCATTGCATTAGTCACAAACCATGCGTTTGCACGTTCCGCTGAGCTACTGTCTTTCGACTTGACTCTTATCCACGCGTTGTTCGCTAATATTTGATCAGCTTCGTGTCGCTTATTCAAGTCCTTTGATTGAGAATAAGCAATGTCGTGTTGTTTACATGCAGCGTCTAATGGATTAATTCCTTTATCACCTCTATCTAAACGTTCTTTAAGTTTAGTACCTGGTCCACAAAATTGATATCCAGGTAGATGAAGTTCTATGGGTATAGAATTGATTATTTTATCTAACAATCCTCTTCCGATAGCGGTTCTATTACGACTGATTGATTTTCTATAAACCCTAGCCATTTCTTATCACAAAAGTCTGATACAGACTGAAACAAAATGATAGAAGCATATACTTAAATATATGTCATGTAATGTCATATGTTTTAATTAGTCGTTGTAAATATGCGTTTTGTGAAACAACACGATGCACTGGTGGTGCGAAATATTGATTTGACTAGTAGTAACAGCAGCAAGAGGAGGCATAGTTCTCTTTTACCAAACACAATTAGAGCTTTATTTGTTGGTCCTTCAAATTGTGGTAAAACAAACGCTATGCTGAGCTTAATAGAGAGTCCAAACGGATTAAAGTTCAATAATATCTATATTTATTCAAAATCATTGTATCAACCCAAATACAAGTATTTGCAAGAATTAATAAAACCCATAAAGGGTATGGGGTATTACACATTCTCTGAAAATGAAGAAGTTCTAACACCAGATACAGCAAAACCAAATTCTATTATAATTTTCGATGATGTGGCTTGCGAAAAGCAAAATAATATAAGGTTATATTTTTGTATGGGACGTCATAAAAACATTGATGCTTTTTATCTATGTCAGTCTTACACACGAATTCCAAAACATTTGATACGAGACAATGCAAATATGATTATAATGTTCAAACAAGATGAGATGAATACAAGACATGTGTACAATGATCATGTGGGTGCTGATATGAATTTCAAAGATTTTTTATATATGTGTAGTGAATGTTGGAAAGATCATTATGGATTTCTCGTTATCAGCAAAGATGATCCTATAGATGGAGGGCGCTATAGAAAAGGATTTGATGTTTTTATTCGACTATAAATGAGGAACTCTCCAGAATTCTAAACTTAGTATATAAACACTATTCAAGCTGAATTTATCTGGTCTTTTAACTGATAATCATCAAAGCTGATATATCCGACCTGATATAATCTGATCTAATCAATAAGTTGATATATCTGACCTGGTCTAATCAATAACTAATCAATAGACTAAACTGATAATGAGTGAGAAAGAACGAGTATTAAAGGATGTTATAAATACCAGAAGAGTGTTGAGGAAAAAGTTCAACAGTATCAGAAATCAGGGGTTAGTAACAGAAGAGCTATTAGAGAATACTTTTAAACCTATCACTAAACCTCTCAAGAAACTAGTCGAAGGTATTAAACATAATAACGGTGAAATTGATATGCCCTTCGATGATAAATTTCTGAAAGGGAAAGTGAATACAAGCACTCCCTTAAAAAGTATTAAAAAGGAATCAGATACACTTGACACGAGTAACGAATACACTTTCTATACACAATCGGATGAAGAGAGCGGTGGTTCAAGCAAAGATACATTGTCAGTGGATTTAACACAGTTGGAAAGGAATAATAAATTAGATAAATTATATGGTCCATATAAAGATTTAAATGATAAATGGAAATTAGGTAACGCTGATTTGAAATTAGGAACAAATGAGATTACCATAAATGGTAACACCTGGTCATTTACACCAGGTCTCGTTGAATTGATGTTTCACAAAATACCTAAGCACTATACCGATCATGACTTACAAGAATATAAGGAAATATTAATCGAAACAAATGCCCACAAGCGCAATCATAATAGAAGCGAACAAATTAAAGGAACTAGAGCAATCAAGTATAAAAAGATTATAAAAAATTTATTTCAGAATGAGAATAAAAAAGGATCTGGCTTAATGACAGTAAATCCTCAAAAAACAAATTATATATACTGGGATAATCCCAATGAACTAGTCGATCGATTAAGACTTTTGATCTCATCACAATCAGCTGGTCATACGGGACATAACAATGAAATTATGTCTATCATTGAAGAATTGAGAGAAAGCAATATAATTGCATAGGTTTAAGTTTACGTTTAATCAGTATAAAAATGAGTGTTGACAAGTTTGGTAGTTCAACGCATAATCATCGTCTTGATAAACAAATAAAAAACGCTTTAGGTTTTAATTTGGATCGTGACAGGAATATAAATCTTCATCTTAAGCGATTAAGAAACTTAGGACTTCCTGTTGATGATAATGATGCTGCCTCTATGGTGTTTGTTACAAACAAAGTGAATCAGACGATATTGAAAGTTCAAAAAGATAACACGCTGTTGAGGAACAAAATAACTGAAGAAATTGAAAATCTAGCAGTGAGTCATAAAAGTGAAAAAGACGCTCTTACCAAATCTATTAACTTATTAAGGGAAGAGAGCGAAAAGGAATCAGAATCACAAAGAAACTATATTGAAGACAGGCTCAAAGGAATCGAAAATTATTTGTTCGAACAATTTCTTAAACCAAAATCTATAGAATGGTTGGAGAATAATTCTCAAAACAGGAAAAGGGGTTCTGTTGAGAAATGAGTACTGATAATGAAAAGAGAGGTATTGTGGATGAGCTTCATAGACAAGCTCGTAGAAATTTCAAAAGACGACGAGTTATAACAAAAGGAATAGATGATCTTTGGCAAGTAGATCTAGTTGAAATGGGTGCGTATTCAGCTTTCAATAGAGGGCATCGTTTTCTTCTAACAATCATAGATACTTTTTCCAAATTCGCTTGGGCTGTACCACTTAAGACCAAAACTGCTTCTGATGTTACAAAAGCTATGAAAAATATATTTGTTAAGGATAAACGATCGCCGAGAAATTTACAAACCGATGACGGAAAAGAGTTTTTTAATCAGAATTTTCAAAATCTAATGATAAAGTATAATGTTAATCATTATTCTACGTATAGTATCGTAAAGGCATCAATAATCGAACGATTCAACAGAACTCTAAAGACTCTAATGTGGAAGGAATTTAGTTATACAGGGTCATATAGATGGATAAAGATGTACAAAGACTTGATTGCGAAATACAATAACAAAAAGCATAGGACTATTGGAATGTGTCCAAGTGATGTGAATTCTTTGAATGAACAGCAGATATTAAACTCAAAATACAACAACATGAAAACATATGATAAACCGAAATTTCTTGTTGGCGACCATGTGCGAATCAGTAAATATAAACATAATTTTGAGAAAGGGTATACACCAAATTGGACAACAGAAATTTTCGAAATTAAAACAATTCAACATACAAATCCGGTTACATACATTTTATTGGATTATCAGGGAAATATAATTAAGGGTGGATTCTATGAATATGAACTGATGAAAACACGATATGTAAATAATTACCTCGTTGAAAAAATTCTACGCACCAGAGGAGATCGAGTTTTTGTGAAATGGTTAGGATTCTCAGAGGAACATAACTCTTGGATTAATAAAAATACTATACTGTAATATATATGCACACATACACATACATCTCACAGACACATACCCATCCATACATATACTTAATAAAAATAAATGTTTCTTAAAAAGCCTTGTCTTGTAATTTTCTATCTCATTTTACAGCTAGTCGTTAATATGTCAATAACGTTAACTTTAAGTGGAAATACATCGAGTCTCACTACGAATTACTTTCCACCAATCGATTTGGATAGGGAATATGAGTGTGGACTAGTAGACTTTCATACATACAATTCAGTACCTAATATTGATTGGGATAACAACTTATTTCACATAGGTAATGCAGTGATCGAACTTCCTATAGGTTCATATGAATTTCAGGATGTTGTTGATTATTTACGAGAAAAATATGAAACCATAAATAAGTCGGCTGAACTTTTCATTGATGCTAATTACAATACCCTCAAAACAGAAATTTTATCTGGGGAAAATATTGATTTTACTCAAAATCGAAGTATTGGTTCATTGCTGGGTTTTAGCAAGAAGATATTAGAAGGCGGTAAGGAATATGAATCGGACATACCTATTCATATAACAAAAATCAGTGCAATACGTGTGGAATGTAACATTGTCAGCGGATCATATATTAACAACTCACCAGCGCACACACTTCATGAATTTTCACTACATGTTAGTCCTGGGCATAAATTAGATGAAATTCCTAAAAATGTTATTTATTTACCTGTGACCGTCAGACAGATAAGTTCGATTACAGTAAACGTTGTTGATCAGAACAGTAATCTTATTAATTTTCGTGGAGAAACAATTACTCTTAGATTACATTTAAGACCAAAGGATCAATGATTATTTATAATAAAAGCAATAAGAATTTCGGAAGTCTTATCACTTCTTCGTTGTCATTCAAGAAAGAAACATTGACGCCGTCAACGTCATCATCAATATCAGAGAAAAGAGAAAGAAATAAAAAACTTACTGTAATTAATAAAAAATTCCTTAAATCATTAGGACTTCAGGTTAAGTGAAAGAAAAAAAGAAAATACGGACATGAATGAAGTTTTAGATGTGTTGCAAAAACCTGTCTACGATGAAAGCATTATAAAAAAAGAATATCACAGTTATATACCATACTTACAGGCATACAAAAATAACGATGAAATCAGAATATCTATTCAAAATCAAGATCTGTATCTGTTACCATGTGATAGCTACATCTATATTGAAGGGTTTGTAACTCTGGAGAATGGAACAAAATCAGGTCATGTTAAATTGAGAAACAACTGTATAGCGTTTTTGTTTGATGAAATTCGTTATGAAATCAATGGAATTGAAATAGACCGCACGCGATATACAGGTATAACAACGCTGATTAAAAATTTTGTTTCATTAAATCATAACGAGAGCACGATGCTTAAAAATGCTGGATGGTTTGCAACGGAAGATCAACCTATTCAAAATGGTTATTTTAATTTTTGCATACCACTTAAAATGCTTCTAGGATTTGCTGAGGACTTTAATAAGATTATTTTAAATTCAAAGCATGAGCTTATACTATTACGATCAAAATCTGACTCGAATGCCGTCTACTCGACTGATGCACAGGAAAAAGTGCAGTTAAACATTTTGAATATTACATGGAAAGTTCCTCACATACAGTTGGCAGATTTTTCCAAATTGGAAATTCTCAAAATTATAAGTACTGGGCAGAGCTTAAAAATACCATTTCGAAGCTGGGATTGTCATTTTAATCCTGCTCTATCTCAAGGAGTGCACCACTTGTGGAATGTGAAACTTTCTCCACGGAGTGAAAGACCTCGCTTTATATTAATAGTTTTTCAAACTCCAACCGGGATACAAAATTGTGATGTGTCAGATGTAAAAGTGCATCTTAACTCTGAGACATATCCATATGATGACTTAAAAGTTAATTTTAACCGAGATCGTTATGCTCTTTTATATGATATGTATGCTAGATTTCAACAGAGCTATTACATGCGAGAACCTCAACCATTGTTGTCGCGAGATGAATTTGCAAATGTGGCTCCGATTATTGTGGTCGATGTAGTATATCAAAATGAAGTTGTTAAAACAGGACCTATAGATATCAAAGTAGAACTTACAACTAACAAAAATTTGCCAACAAACACAACAGCATACTGTGTTCTCATACATGATCGTCTCGTAGAATATACTCCACTCACTGGCGAAATTAGAAGACTTGTTTAGAGTATAATTAACCTTGAAACGAATAACACATAAAAAATGAGCGAATCCGATTTCGTAACTATAGATGTGCAAGGATGGAAAGTCAAGAACAATAAATTCATTGTGAAGGAAATAGCCATCTCGTTTAGTTTATATAAATATCAACATTTTCTAATTAAATCACCATATACCTTTAATGTATTATCACCTAGAGATCAGAAACAAGTGAATTGGTTGACCAAAAATTATCACAATCTATCCTGGTGTCTCGGTAGTATTTCCTTCAATAGTGTGCAAAAGTTTCTGAGACAAAATCTCAAACCAGATGTAAGAATTTTCACAAAAGGAATTGAAAAAGTGGAATGGATCAAACATATCCTTGTTAGTACCAAGTTCGAGGTTTATAATATCGAAGATTATGAGTGTGATAACTTTAAATGCCTGCAGCAACGCATTCCAACATATCAAAGATGCAACTATCATCACCAACAAAAATATGGCTGTTGTGCATTAGAAAATTCTTTGTTAATTAGACATGTTGTAGATATAAAAAAAAAATTTAAATAAAACATTTTTTTAGAAATTTATTTAATTTGTGTTTCTTTGATTATTTATTGATTTTTTTTTCTGTAGACATTATCTTAGATTTCTGAAAAAATGAAAATGCAAAAATTAATCTTTTTTTATTTTCAAATATCATTTATTGGAATTTTCTTATGTCCCCAAGCATAAGTACTTATCCCATCATTACATATATATCTCTTGCTATCGCTATAACTTAATGCTAACTTATGTATTATGTAGTGTAGATTTCTGGATCTTGCCACTGGAAGTTCCCATCGGGAAGGGGTTGAGATATTGCCCACCCGTATAAATTATTTGCATCTA
This sequence comes from Eristalis arbustorum, assembly GCA_916610145.1. Classification (NCBI taxonomy): domain Eukaryota; kingdom Metazoa; phylum Arthropoda; class Insecta; order Diptera; family Syrphidae; genus Eristalis; species Eristalis arbustorum. Next base: position 46,964,848 of record OU744318.1, read on the forward strand.
GATACATGAGAAATTCACTCGATTTATTTTTGTCGAATTTATCCATATACTTATTATTAGCGATGGTATGTCTATGACTACACTGACATAAACCACCTCTGATACCTTTCTTGAAGAAATTGTACATGCTAATGTCTGTAAAAAGTTCTAGATTAATTTCTGTTACTTTCAACATAGCATCCCAAGATAACGCAGGAGATGTATAGTAGTGACATGGATCTAACTCATATATATTCATACAAACCTTACGAAAATGTTCATATATATCAGCAAACAACAAAACATCGCTCTGCAAATATAGTTGCATGTAATCTTTTAAAGATTTACAATTGAAATGTGTCCATACTTTTAGAGCATGGTCATAATCTTTATCTATGCAATCTTTGTCTGTTAGCTTATTATAAAATTGAGAAATTGGTGGGAGAACAATCATCTAAGCGATCCCATGAATCAAGATAATCATAAGGAAATACACCTTTCCTAATCATTAATTTGAATGAGTCTTCATTTTTGAAAAATCTCTTAGTCGCTATAAAACTATCTTCTGACAAATTTTTCGCTATGAACATCAACTGATCTTTTCCCACCTATTTATATTGATTTGCACATATCCTAATATACCCATCTCTTTTATACAATCCAATAAATCATTCGTCTATCTCATTCATATAGAGTCAAAAGGCATTTACGATCATGTCTGTTCATGTTAATATTTAATTTTTTTTGTTTGTATACACAAAGTTCGCTGACCCGCTGAAAATATGGGTCACTGACCGCACAACAGCCGACAACTAGGTCACACGCAACCTCGTATCTAATGTGTCCCGAAATAGTAATATCAAACCAGACCCGCCACCTCAAGGTCAATGCTAAAGCAATGCTCAAATTTCTTATCAACTACAAGGCACACGCCGACTGAAATCACCACCGCATTCGTTTTTGTTTTTCTTATCAAAACAAAACCACAACGACCACATCAACTACAAGGCACACGCCGACTGAAATTTTTTCTTATCAAAACAAAACCACAACGACCACAACCCTTAAGTGAGCCAGAACCATCCAAATATACCTACTCGAAAGGACGCACACCATCGACGTTTTGGACAAAGCGTCATATAGGGTAGTCAAGGACTTCGTCTACCTAGGCTCTGGAGTACACTGTACTAACAATACCGGGACCGAGATCAAGCGCAGAATTACTTTGCCAATCGCTGCTTCTTTGGGCTCAAAGGCAATTGAGTAACAGAACGATCTCTCGAAATACAAATTGACTTTGTATAAAACTCTGATCATCCCAGTCCTGCTCTATGGCGCAGAGACATGAACCGCTATTGAAAGCGGATGAAGAAGCTCTTGGTTGTTGTGAGAGAAAAGTTCTGCGTGCGATCTTTGGTCCTGCTTGCGTTGATGGCGTTTGGAGGAGAAGGTTCAACCACGAACTATACGGGCTGTACAGCGGCATGCACCTAGTTAAGCGTCTTCGGATCCAACGCTTAAGATGGCTAGGCTACGATTTAAATAATTTTCACGTCCTCACCTCGTTGAAGTCACTGATAACGCTCAAAGTTTATAGCTGTTTAGCAAAAGTTTCTGAAATGTTGACGTTCGGAGTCAGCAATAGCGCGTCGCAATAGCACTCACAACCGCAATGGTTCTTATTTGCCATGAACATAACATAAAAAAATAGAACAGCAAGTGTTCTCTTTGATTGCATCACAACCTATGACGTAGTGAGTTTTCTTGTCATACATTTAAAATATTAAATACATATTCACAATAACCAAACTTTAGTCAGTGAATTTAATATTTTTTTATATTTATCACCAACAACTGTAGGGAGACTTAAAGGGATCACCTGCACACAAAAAATGACCATCTATTAAGATAGCAGGTGCTTTGCTAAAAACATCCTTCACCAAATCTCAAATTATTGACTTGTGACCCTGTAAGCATGACTGTATTACTGACTGCATTTTTAATGTATACACATAAAAGCCATTCGAAGTCTTCGGACCTGGCTTAAAATGAAACCAGGTCAGAGTCACGGATGCAGACTGCTTTTATAAATAATTTAATTTACAGTTCACAGAACTGCATGCTGAAGTATTCCGATTTACAAGCGTCTCTTATTCCCCTTTAAAATAAAATTATTCTATGTCAACCTCCAAAGGCCCTTAAATGAAAGGTCGAGTTATGTAAAGTGTTCGTTAAGGTAAGAAGAGGTATTCACTCAACGGAGTAATAATCGCTGCTCGTCTACAACAGAGAAGTCCACTGAGAATCTAAGAGTGATTTCGAAATCGTACTCCAATGGTAAGCAGAATGAAAAATCTATCCTGCCGTAAGTGCCCACTTGGATACGGTAATCGTCTCATCAGGTCTGAATGAGTTCCTAAATTGCTTACGGCCCCACTAAGAATGATGCGGATTCCCTTTGATTTTAATGCTGTTCGAAGGATATCGATGAGATTTTTTTCCTTGAAGTATAGTCAGTAGAGAAACACACAGCAAAAAAAACCTGCATAAGAGATTATAAACAAGTATAAACGTGCTAATGTCCAAAAGACACTAACACCTTTATGGGAATACAGGAAACAACTGAACAGGTGAATGTTCACTTCCCACTGCAAGCACACAGCCTAAAGTGTGGTTTCATTGAGGTCGTGCTGGTTGAGTTCCATCAGCAAAATACCCAATAACTTATATAGATTGTACATTTTATATAAGCAACATTTGGCAAATGGCCACATCAGCGAGCACAGCGTTCGTCGTGTCGATGGAAACACTTGTTCCGCTCTTACTGACCACCTCAACACACAAACACAAAAATAATATTGCTCCAGCAAATGAAACGAAGCAACTCGAGTTCCAATTGATTAAGTTCTGGTTAATGGAATGTTTGCATGGCATTCGTTTGCATGAACTGCATGCCGTTGCTATGCAGTGTGCGGATGGCCTAGACTACGAACTACGGATTACCAACCCGATTCATATTAAATGGTTTCATGGTAGCCGGACTACTTCTTTCGTGGGATTCTCTTTACGGCTGGATTTCAGGTTCAGATAACCTCTGCCATTCCCCCTTAATGTTTGCAGCCGGCCAGGTGAAAATCAGTATTTATTGTGTAAGCTGTGGAGGATTCATCTATTCGGTTCGATGTAAGTTCGGACGCTCCTGTTATGAGAATCGAAAGACTTTGTGGAATTAGAAAATTCTGGTATATAGCTCGAGGTTGGACTGACTTAAATAACTCTGATGGTTGTGAGATTCTCTGTTGGGCATTTGTCTTCATGTGGCTTTTGAGTGTGGGTAAAGTTTATCCCAAAATATCGGTCGGCTCTGATAACATGCAATGGAAAGATACCGGATGCAAGATTTACGATCTAACAGAGAAGAGTTATGCAACGCATAGGGTATAGGTTGCATGCATTGATATAACTAGAGACTCTTATCAAAGGATACACGTGACTGCTTGTGCAGGTACAGGTACAGTTGCATATGCACACGTGTGAGTGGGTTGTGTATACCTTGAAGTATTAACTTGTTCGTAGGCTCTTTTCGAAAATCAGCAAATTTCATAAATTTCTCGTTGCTGGTCCTTTGGTTGGTGCAAGTGCTTGTTGATTTCATTTCATTGCAGTTCGGAATATATGGAATTTGTAAGCAGAATCTTCGAAAAGATTACATGGTAGAACTTCAAGGAATCACTTCAATCATTGATTATTTAAGTGTGTTTGTCAATAGGTTGCAAGTCCTATTCATTAAAATGTATTTGCTTGGAAGTATACGATTTCGATGTAAATTCGAATGCGAAATGCGTTCAAGAGTATTATTTAATAATGAATTTGATTGTGTTTGATATGCAATTTAAAGCAAAGCCATTATTTAACTTGTCTGCGTGCACTGTAAGTCAGCATCTTAGAAATTAGTAGACATAAGGGAGTAGCTGCATTCCAAGATTAAGTTCTATTTATTTTTATATAACTAGAAGTTCGCTTTGTGATCGTATGAAAATTCTAATTAACGAGCTTTAAGGGTCTCGGTGATGTTGCATCATTTGCTGAAGAATTTTATAGCTGAAATATATGATATACACCTAATTCTGTTTTTACACGGTAGATTGGTTCCAGAAAAAAGTGTAAAAAAGACATTGGGAATTCCCTTTAATGTGTGCTATTTAAATTTGCTTTGACCCGTAAATTTGCTTGTACGCAAAAGGGAATTCCCTTAAATTTGTGATATGAACATGCTTCGCAAGAATTGAATTTAACAAAAAAATGTAAGCACAAAAAATTTAAAATCGTGCTAAATGGAATATAGTCGTGCAAAAAAATTTAAAATATTTTCTTTTCAAACCGTGTTATATCAAAACCGTGTAAAAACAGAATTAGTTGTACTCCAATAACGTGCATGAGTACAGTAGCTACGAATCATGATGGCAAGTGCGACCTATTTGTCGACTTCTTTGAGTTTTCTAATTATTTAAATACAAACTTAGAAAATCGTTTGCAATTCGATGTACTTTACACAGATTCCTCGAAACTTTCGATAAAATACTGAGAATTCACTCAACAATGTTGGAGTGATTTTCGAATAACTTAATAGAAGAAGCAATTGGTAAAGATTGATAGTGTTAAGTCTTGGGTAGTAAAAACACCATCGGGTGTTCCGCAAGGTAGTTATTTAAGTCCATTACTTATTCTTTTGTTTGTAAGCGATTTCCATGAAATATTTAATTATTGCGAAAATCTAACATTCGCGGACACTTCAAATTATACTTATCAATAAATAGTGTAACCGACTATATTATATTGTAATCGGATATGCAATACAAATCGGAGTGGTGGAAACACAATGCTTTAGATCTAATGTTTCCAAATGTAAAATCTTCACGACGTATAGAATGTCATCTCTGATTATTTATGATTAATTCATAAATACTTGTAGACTCAATCGCCTAGAAGAAAAGATCTTTGTGTAATTTTTGACCCTAAGTTGGATTTTTTCTTATTGATTACACAATTACGAAGTCTAACACTATGTTAGGATGTTTGAAAGGAAATAGTAATTACTTCCGGGATATATCTAGCTTAAAGTGCACATATAATTCATTAGTAAGACATTACTTGGAATATTCCTCCATCATTTGGGATTCTCTATATGATAAACAAGAAATTAGACTCAAAAAAGTTCAAACTAATTTCACGAGATATGCTTTCCTTAAGTTATATTCTTTTGAAGGGCTTACTAACTATGACGAAAAATGGAAGATAATTAGTTAACAAGCCTTAAGTTTCAAGCATAGGCAGATTCAGCCATGTTTATCGGCGACATTTTTATTAATCGTATGAATTCACCAGAACTACTTATTCTCTCGCTCCTCAAAAATCTCTTCGGATGAGGAATTTATTAACTAAAAAAGACACTGAACCTATCACGAGGTTCTTACATTGTTTGTTGCTTAATATTGCTTATTTGAAATTTACTTGTGTAAAGCGATACTTAGAGTTAACACTTTGCTGTTGAATACACAGGAAAACAAGAAGTTTTCACTAATTTACCACTTTTCACCAAAACGAATAAGAAATGTATACTTACTGGCATGCCGTTTAAAACGAAAGCGTTTCCGAACGAAGAGTTTAATTCTGTTTAAGTGAATAGCCAATTTACTACTGGTGGCGGATATCTATTTAGAGAGAAAAGGCACTGTCAGAGACTGGAACTAATTCTAATAACTGTAAGACAATACTGAAATTTCTGAATTTACATCTGGATTCATGGGAACAGTTCCGCTCTGACATAATATGTTCTTCGCTGGAACATGTATTTCGTTTGTGTAATGCACAATTTCCTTCTATATATCTCAAATTGAAGACACGATGTACAAAGAAGTTCTCGCATCTTTCAACGGGAAAGGAATGTGTTTTACGTTGGTGCAATGATGGTAGTTTCTCCAAAATATCATAAAACGTTTTCATTGTTGCGAGCAGAAAAGCACCTGCTCACTAAGATAGAATAAATAGGCGCGCCCACAATCTTATCCTATTTGGAGACCTATTTGGCATTTGGAGAACAACCGAGAAGACGTGATAGTTTAAAAATAACTCTATTAACTTAAATAATAATATACCTAACCATCCCAGACAGTAAGTCTTCATTCCATATTTCATATCTATCAAACTAATTGTAATCTTCGAATTAATAAAGGTATTTATGAATATACGCCTAGAACTTGGTGTGTATTACTTAATCGTCCTGCACGCCACCGATGTAGCGGCGCAGGTAGTTCACGATTCAAGCTGCGTCAACAGTCATATTTGACCACTTATGGAGCAAATTATTCTAGGGCCAGTAAGTTAGAAATAGAAACATTGTACGTCCAACTAGTTTTAAGCATTTTTGTCTAGTGTATAAGATTGTCATGAATTCCAAAAATAAAAATGAAATTAAAATGAATAAAATGATGGAGCAAATTACGTACTGCTCATTGTGTGTTTTCGCCTGTAAGCGTGGTGCGCTTATTGAGCATTTTCAATGACTCGAAAGAGGTAGGTCGTGAAAACATTTTTGATGTAACATAAATCGACTTGTAGGTCTGTATGCGTTGGGATCGGCGCTCATACAAACAACGCCACGGGCTACCGCAGTGTGGCCGGGCTTCGGAGCTTTGAAATGTACTAGTGCTGTTAAGAGTCAATAAAGTTCTAAGGAAGCTAAAGCTGTGTTTGAGAAACTTTCATCATTCCAATTCATACAAGAACTGAATGTGTTAATTATTTATTGCTAGATCCAGAAACATTCAAAGAAATACTACTGTTTGATGTGTCATACAAAACAACGGATATGCGGCTAAGATCCTGCTTTGAAAGTATTTTGCTGATATGTTCTTATTTAAAAAGAGCTACTTTAGATCGTCCTCAGACTTGTACTCGTTTAGCAATCAGTTTGGTTCATTCTGTGTTTATGCGGCACATTCTGTAACACATATGTACATAAGGTGTATGTGGTGGCCCTTGGTGTTGTGGATATGTGCGTCGACCCCAACCTCGACGTCATAGGTTCGATTCCTAGTTTTTGCGACTGTCACGGCCCCGTCTTTCGAGTCACTGATAATGCTCAAAGAGTCTGTCCAAAAAAAGCTTCTCAAACTTAGCCGTTCTGCTCTCTAATCCCTTATTACAAACGATAAATGCATGGATACTCATTTCATAACTGGGAATGACCCGTGTTGGAAGAATTTATTAAAAACGGCAACTTAGTTTCTATGCATCCAATTCAAAACCATTGCAGAAAACATAGGTCTTATTCAGAACACTTGACAGTATTGAAACGACTCTATAGGGTTTTCGAATAGGCACTTGACAAATTTGAATTTACTTTGTGAACGCACTCTTTCACTGATTATCAAACCTTCACTGTCAATTCATTCCCAAAACATTTCCAACATGGTAAAGTTTACAAAGAAGCAACGTCTTCAAATTTTCTACTGAAATTCGAATTAGGCCAAAGCAATAACAAGTTTAGTGCAAAAATGTGAGCAAGTGAGACAACGGGTTGATCCTAATGTCGGAAATATCGCTCCCGTTCAGGCGTCCGTAGCAAACGATCCAAATCAGTCAATACTATGGCGTACTCGTACTGGTCATCGGCAGAACACATTTTGGGTAAGGATATGGGCTTACACCCATACAAGATCAACCTGACTCAAGAATTAAAGTCGATGTACTATTTGAACCCACGTATATTTATTTTACACCAAAAGTGTAAAGTCCTGATTGCAAAACACTTTATCTGTACAACTTCTGTCTTAAGAATCAATGGTAGCAATGACCTAGAATTGGAACAATGGGTGATTGCGTTTCATGATTTGTACTGGGGTATAACGTAGGGTATACGATATCCTTTTTATGGAGGAGATAAGACTCGAATGCTGATCATCCAAATTCTTCACATCTATCCAAAATAAGAAGGTCTATCAAATACTGCTGTATACAGTGCAACCCAATTAAATAATAGGCCCCAACGTTACATTTTTTACTTTTTTTTAAAATAAATAAAAAAATGTTTACATGTTAATTGATTGATATTTAACAAATTATATTTAACATCAGAAGTCAATTTAATTTAAGTTTCAACAAAAAATCTGCACCCTGCTTAAAAACTAAAGATTATCAATAATTTGATTTTTACGAGCAGCCGTTATCCTCTTTTACAAAATAATTAAATAATTTATTTACATATTGTAAGAATAAAAAATAGTTCATATTCAACAACATGATTGGGAGAGATTTCCACGTTATGTAAAAAGTGCATAGGTATGTAGTTGCAATACCTCTTATAGATTATTTTACCATATTAACCATCCGCGCTATGTGTGAAGAAAGGAGAGATAAATATTTACAGCCGACTCCAAGCGAACGACGGAGTTTTCGAAGTTCTCCGTGACAATTGTGCTCTGGCAGCAGTCAGTGATTCGCAAGAGGTGATACCATTAGCTTGGTAAATGACGCACAGAACCACTACGGCACGGTGGCCACACAAAATCATAGCACAAATCATAGTTGAACATTAACTTCATATTCAATGGTGGGCTTAAGTGGTGTTTTGGGTGATGGTTCCAGCAGCAACGCAATTAGCCTAATGGTGCCGGTTTGTTAAGACTTGGTGGGAGGTTTGTTGAAGCGGTTGACTACAGACGTCGTTGGTGGGGAATGGATATTGTGGGATTACCAATTGTGAACTGGTCTCTCAGATGTATATTTGATGTGTGCTGGCATACTAAGTGCAGGGCAAGGAAGCGACAAGTAGTCTAATAAGTTTCTTGTGCTCCTTGCCGGTGCAAATTGAAGATAATAAATATGTAAATCACTAAATCAATCACTGCATACAAAATAATAATCATATGGTGGCGGGACAATTCAAGGTGGACTTGGGCCTTGATTCCACAATCACAGTGCATGGTCTTTCAATTATCGACAGAAACGCTTCCTATGTCCAAGGCAAAACAAGAAAATTGTGCCGTCACGTAGTCATATATCTACACTTTTCATTAAGGTCCAATTTGAATTATATTAAGACTTGACGGTATAGGACGGGCTTATTGATGCAAACACAAAGGCTCCAGTCCTTTGAAGATTTCGAGCTAGGTGACTCTGAATTAAGAACCGGAAAATTAGCACAGTATTTGTGTTCGATAGGTAACATCGTACACGAACCAAGGTTTAAATTTAATTTCGCTTTATAACGACGTCACTTAATCTCTGACATCTCAAAACGATGTGTCTCAGTTCTTTGTGCTGTAAAGTTGGAATTTGATAAAACCGAAACGAGGAACAAATTGTATTTTAACTTTTTTCACCAATGTACTTTATTCTCAAAAATACCATTATTCTAGTAATTCCAATAAAGGGTTCGGAAATCCATATGAACAGCGGAGTTCCTTCGAACGGAGTGCTTTCTGTTGAGTTGATTCAGTTTGCAAGGATCACGTACAATGGTATGAGTGCAGTACGGCAAATAAAGAAAACGGCTATTTAACCTGCCCGACCGTGTTGGAGAAGTAGGGTAAAAATGAGGGCGCTAGCAATACAAGCGAGACTTGATAACTAGTGATGTTGATGATGTCAGTGATACAACTGGTTGTGCCGAAAATATCTCTGCCGTTCAGGCGTCCGTAACAATTGTATCGTTTGTTCAGTCAACTTCACGGTGTTCTCCAGGCTTGAGCATCTCTGAGGCCAAAAAAATGGTGAAGTTCTTTTTGGAAGAGGCTTTACATGAACAACTCTGAAAAGACTTATCTAAAAAATCTATGGTAGCAATAGACCTGGAAATTTTAACAAACGGTGATTGCGTTTTATATTTTGTACTGGAGAATACCGTCTGTATACGATGCCCTTGATACTTAGGTGTCTGAGATCGAAAAATAAAGAAAGCTTGTTCAGACTCAGAATATTCATGGTTGACTGGCCCATATTGTATGGATATGAGACATCAAGATCTATTATTTCCTGCGCTTTTGCTATGCTAATTAAGTTCACCAATGCGATTCATTCAAATTGAACTCCATCGTAATATAATAATATGTGTGGCGCTATAGCCCGTAGAGGGCTAAGGCCTAGCTCTTCAGCAACCACTCGTGTTGTGCGTGCTATTGTGAGTGCTATCACGAGTGAAAGGGATCTACAGTTTTATGCTGACTACGAACGGCCAAGTTTGAGAAGCCTTTTCTAGACAGAAGTACTCTTTTAGCATTGTCAGTTACTCGAACGAGGTGTTGCTGTGAAAATTACTATTGTCGCACAGAGCACGAATCTTACCCACGACGTCGAGGTTGGGGTCGACGCATATACCCACAACACCACGGGCAGCCACTAAACTCCAGCGTCCTGAAAGAAATATTCTGAGATGTTATATAACAATCGCAGTATATCATGTTTGTGTGGTATTTAAGTGGATTGTGGGCAAAGTCTTCTGCACACTCTTTTGTTTTCTGCTTAAGCATACATATATTTTGGCATGCTTTTACCGGTAGAAATTCAGTTCATCATGATGTCGCAAATTGTGAACATATCGTTACCTAATCAAGTCAAAAAAATGAATAAAGACTAATGTTAATGGTCAACTTTGCTTGCAAAAATTAATAAAAATATTTTCCCTTCTTTTGTGTGGACGTAAACCGATCTCCAAACAAAACAAAAAGACTTCTTTGAATTGAATTTCGTCGTTTTAATGTACAAGTCTTAGTAATATCTTGAAATTTACCATTACCCAATGCGTCCAATTATGTTCCGCCGTTTTTTTCGCCACCGTTAAAAAAATCTTCTCGGAACAAGAATTAATCATGACCAAAAAAATGTACCTCTGCCGTAACAGTTCTAGGTGGCACAATAAATATAATGCTTTCATACAAAGGACAAAAAAGACGAATGTCAGAAAATTATAAAAAAAAACTGAAAGCGTTCGGGACTTAATTCGCTTTGATACACATGACAAGACATAAAACGCTGTTTGCAATATTACGCATTGGAAAAAACAAGTTTGCTTTGATGTTCTATATTTTCCTTATTTCCAAGGTACACCGTAGGTAAACAGGAAGTCGTTTAACGTTGTTAAGGACATACAATCAAAGGATGTTTGGACTTTATGACCCACTCCATTTTCGTCGTTCCACTGAATAGATACACAAGTACATGCGAAAGTACTTCCAGTTAAATGTTGACTGAAAAGAAAAGCATATACGAGACCTTGAATATTTTTGTTGATGTAGTTCGGGAACTTTTCGTTTGTATTTGTTTGTTTGTTTTCTTTGACCCAATAGCAGCGTTCACAAATCAACATTTTTCATGACTTTCAAATGAAACTGGGAGGAGTTTCTCTGCATAGAGACGTTATTACGTTATTTCTCTTGACACTTACAGTTTGCTTTGAATTTAAATTTTGTTTGTTTCACTATTTCATTTTTTCCATGATGTTAAGCCGGAATTTATGAATAAATGAAGAACTTCAAAGCATTTCATAGGAAAAAGCAGAGCGGTATTTTTGACAAATCACATTCATCTGTTTGTTTGAAATGGAGCAGTGTTTGATTTCTGCTTGGATTATAATGTTTCTAGGATATTAAGTCATTCTTTTATAGCAAAAATAACAAAACATATTTTGGTAGTTGTCAGTAAAGTCACATACTGTGCCTATGTGTTGCTTAGACTACTGTGACATACAGGATGTCAATGGCATTTTATTTCACAGCAGTTTGTACACGATTTGTTGAGAAGAGCTGATACCAATGAACACAACAAAAATAGCATACATAGATGTAAATATATATAAAAAATTCTTAATTTTGTTTCTTTGTTTCATTTGTATTCATATTCTATGGCAACAAAATTTGGAGGAAGAAGTGTGAACAAGAAGCAAGCCATAAAGCACCTGAACACACTGCTGGCATACATCTGCACCACAGGATCCATGAAAGTCACTCCTTATGCCATAACAGGTTACCTCAGCCTAAAAACGATTGAACACATCAGTTCACCGATCCCATTAAGAGTAGAATAGGCTAACAACCCCGGATTAATGATGATACCCGCAAGTACAGGGATGGGTCAAGGTCTGAGAGTGAAGTAGGAGCAGCACCCTTCATGGGTCCTTCATGGACCCAGGTGCCTAAAAAATTTACAATAGGGTTTTTTTAGGTTTTCTTAAATTTTTATTTTAGATAGCGATATCGAGACGGACTGTCCGTGGAACTGTTTACTGATTTGGTCGGAGGAAAGCATGCCCGACGAGTGGAATCTTAGTATCGTTTGCCCGATACACAAGAAAGGAGACTCCTTTGACTGCACCAACTATCGGGTTCTTAACACCGCCTACAACATCTTCTCCGCCATTCTGTGTGAGCGCCTGAAACCATTCGTCAACAACATGGTAGGTCCTTAACAGAGCGGTTTCAGGCCTGCGAAGTCCACCATCGACCAAATGTTCGCACTTCGGCTGATCCTGGAAAAGATTCAAGATATGATGATCGACACCCAGGAGAGCTCTCGCTGCTCCATCAAAGTCGGTAACGAACTCACCGAGACACTAGACACTTGACGCTCTGTCATGTGATTTCTTTGACGTCGTTCTGGAAAAGATCATGCAAAACTCACAAGCCAATATTAGAGGCACGTTTGCTGGTACTGAAACAGAGGCGGCAAAAATGGGTTTAGCGGTGAATGAGGCCAGAACAAAGTATATGCTGTCATCAAGAAAACACACCATAAGTAGCTACAACTTCGAGGTAGTAAAGGACTTCATTTACCTTGGCTGCCAAGTTAATAGTACGAACAACATAGGCGCCGAGATTAAAAGCAGAATAACTCTTACCAACCGCGGTTTCTTTGGGCTCAAAAGGCAATTGAGTTGTAGAGCAATCTCACATTATATAAGATCTTGATCATCCCTGTCCTGCTGCATGGCGCGAAGTCTGGAGCCTCTCAAGAGCGGGTGAAGACGCACTTGGTCTTTTTGAGAGAAGAATTCTGCGTTCAATCTTTGGTCCTGTTTGCGTCGAACGTGTCTGGAGAAAAAGATTCAACCACGAACTGTATGGGCTGTACAGCGACATTAGTCCAGTTAGGCGTGTATGGATTGAACGCCTATGATGGCTAGGCCATGTTGAGCGGATGGACAACACTGCTCCGGCCGAATCTTCTAATTCGACACCGAAGCAGTGTGACAACGCAATAGAGGACGACCACGAACCCGATGGCGCAATCAAGTGGAGACAACAAAAGAAAAAGCCGATATTCAAGCAAAAATGGGACCAAATATTCCTTTTCTCCACATAGTTTCACCAATGTGGATATAAGCAGACGCTTAAACAACTGGTCGTATGAGTGTCTACACTTAAGGCACACTGTGTAAACAACATTTCTATTCATGCTGAGTTTGGCATCGAATCGACACTTAAGCTCGAACTGTGAAATCGGGCAAATAAACGTATATACCCAGGACTTTATTTGATTAACAATATACGCGACTTAGGCGAAGTCCCCATCGAAAATCTGTAAAGTTCCTCTTTGGTCGATGTGCAACAGGCCTAACATTCACGACCTGACTTTTGCACGCTTTATTTTTCAAGACTTGTACATAAGGTTTTGTATTGAGGTCCAATGCTCGAAACAATAATTAATATGATCGGAATTGTTTTCATACTCACTTATTGGCTGTGCAATGGAACGTGTTGTATCTTTGGCGAAATGGTGTCATAGAAGCAGTGCAGGATGAGAAACGGTGTTTTGTAAACAAATGAGATTTGACTATTATCAGGCACGCAACTTGCTGCAAGCTTATCTGAACTCATCCAATTGAAATGGCAGCAGTACGTTCCCAGTCAGCGCCAACCGATTCGACAGTTGATGTTTCTCTAAAATATTTGCCTTTGTAACACAACGCTTTCAAATGTCTTGAATAAAACCCTTTTTTGTGTTTTTAAAAAATTGGGTGGTTGTACTTCTATTTGCAAATGCTTTGTACAATGCTATACATGCCCAGATGCGATAGTCTCTCGTTGACGGACCGCCATGGATTCCTTGTTCAAAATATATGAACGTTAGCAATTTTCTAACATGCTTCTGTACATAATATACATATTGAACACAAACATTTTTTCTCACATTTAATCGTACTCTATCTTCGATACAATCGAGTGCCATGAATTTCTATCAACGACAAAGGAGTACTGCTTGAAGGAAAATCGAAAAAGAATCCACTATGAGTAATCCCCGACGAGCTTAATTGATATTACGACTTTCTCTCAATTGATACCCATCTATCAGTGGACGCTTTGACAGAAAGTCACATTGTTTCTGAAACAAGTCTCTTACATCTCCATCCGCTATGATCAATGCTATTAACTAAGTACATTGAATATTTTCCTGAGGAAAAAACTTCCAGTAATCTCTCGCGTGTAATCGGCTACAACATACAGCACATACTTACAATAACGTATGTTGCTACACATGTATGTAAACATGTAATATCACCATATCTCAAAGAAGCAAGGCGCAGTAGATGGAATACAAGTGCTTCTGGAGTTTGCAGATACATTCTCCCTTCAGTCTTTCGCTCCACAGGATGCACGCTCGAGTATTACAATAGTTGAAAGTTTTGTGCGCGAATATCCTTATCCCCTGTTTCAGCAGCACAACAAAATTTAAAAAAAAAAACACATTTCCTTTTGGTGGTATAAATGTATGGAAATGTAGATACGCTCATATATGAGTATGTTCAGAAGTATTTCGTAATATTTGCGATACCTTACATTCAGTGTATTTTTAAAATAATCCTTTGAGTTTCATAACAGTACACATACTTCCGTGCAGATAACACGATGAAATAATGTTCACAAACGTACGAGGATAATGGTTTTACCGTCGTCGTCTTTGCAGCAACGTCGGATCAAGAATAGGCGGGCGAAGTAAAAATCTTTTTTCGTTATAACTATCTTGGAAGAAGAAGAAAAAAAATAAATTTATTTTAGTTCGCTTTGACCCGAACATTTTTTTTTTCTTTTAAAAATCGATAAAACCCACTGTGGATATCCTTGGCTGAGGGGAGGCTAAACTTTGATTCCATCTCGTTTATAAGCAAGCACGAAGTCGTACATACATACTTGCCTGTACGTTGGTATGTATGGACGTGCACAAAAGAGTAGTATGTAGACGAGATTGTTCAAGAAATTGAGTTGAAAGCGTTTGTAGGAGGAACCACATGAACACTTTGACGGTTCAAATAGCGTATATGTGTGTGTGTGTATATGTGGAGATCTGACATCTTTACTTGACACGATTTCCGCAGCTTATTTGTGGCTGTGATTTTCGATGTTTTGTCCGAAGACTGGGTGGGTCATTGGAATGTGGTCATATAAAAATGAATAATTTATATAACCGCTCACATAAATGTCAATGCCAGGCATTGGTTTGGACATATCGGCCAGAGGACAGCACTCAGCACGACAAGAGAACAGCATTTACAGTTTTATGAGTTATGAAATAATAATTGCGAATTGTCCAGCAAATATCAGCAGATGCATTTTAATGTGGGATAAGAATAATTTTGAATTTCATTTTTTTGGGAAAATAAACATTAGACGCTACAATCCTAAGATTATTTGTTTCGATTCTTTTACATGAATGTGTAAACACATTTTCTGTGGATGGAAAAGCGGCCATGGAATTTGTTGACATTATTTGATTTTGATTTGACTCCGTACTTGCAGTTGGTTTGTAGTGTGAACACACAGTACCTCACAAAATTGAGCGTACACCCATGGAACAGCCGTAATTATTCCCTTTTCGATGAAAAGGACTGTTTTAGAAATATAAATTTAAATGCAGTTTTATTATCAATTTCATAGTAATAATAGAAGAAACAATTAATGAATTAATTTTTAAAATAAGAAAAAGCACACCAAAATGAACTACATTTAATCACACAAAATTGAGTGTACACAGTAAAAAAAAAAGGTTTGAAAAACTCATAAATATTGTTAATATTTGGTATGGCCACCTTTAGCGGCTGTAACCGCCTGCAAGCGCTGTGGTATAGAATCTACCAATTTCAGAGCTGTCCGACCATTTAGGAGACTGGTCATTATTGAACTCTTCCTTTTCAGTTAGGTTTTTTTTTCTAATTTACGCGTGCTCAATGTGTTATTAATATCCTTAATTGTCCGGAATGAAGACACAACACAGGCCGAAAATATAGAGTGAGAGAGGGAGGAGGTACCTGTGCACATTGCTCTGAAATATCTGCGGATTGTAATCTATGGGAAATATTATATATACTGGGAAGAGCATTCCAAATTCGTGAGATGCGGCTTTCAATGTGCGTCCGAAAGCAAGCTTAAGGGTAAACTGATGTACATTCCTAGCGAGACGTATATTTCGGGTGAAGGAGACCAGGAATGCTGTTGGCTGGCTCAAATGTGCATCGTTTGTTAACATAACGATAAACTACGGACAAAGAAGACACAGTAAGTCGATGTTCAAACTAGTCTAATAAACCCGTGATTTTGTGGTCTCCTATAAGTCTTATCGCTCGTTTTCGTATTCCATCTAGCGCAGTGTGGTCTTGGGGGCACCAGACCAGATATGAGCGCTGTACTCAAGCTCAGGACGAATACAAGCTTTATACAAGCCTTAAAGATTAAATCCAAATCAGAGAGGGGGAAATATTTCTCGCATCGATTAAAGAAGCCTTATCATTTCGAAGCATTTTTGGCGACCTCGAATATGTGATCGTTCCAACTAAGTGTTGTGTTCACATATCAAGGATGGAAAGTTGTCCGGTTTCGTCGATACAAGCGCCATTCATGTATAATGGCTGATTATAAGGGGTTCGCCTTAGAGACAGCAGACAGCATTGAGTTTTGGAAGCATTGAATTCCACACTGTTGTTCTTACCCCAGTTAACTATACTGTCAAGATCGGAATTCAACGTGCTTGACATGCGCTGCCGTTCCAATACTATGTCCGAAGGGAAGGGTCGTGAGTTTTGGAACGAATATGAAAAGCTGAGGGTGCTGTCATCAGCGAAGGAGTGGATTGGGTTAGAAGTGGCAGACCGAAAGGTCATTTATAAAAATGAGTAAGAGTGTCGGAGTTCTGGTCGGCTCTGTTCTGTGCCTTGTGGGACATCAGCATTTATTTTGTGGATATCAGTCTTGAACCCATCCAAAAAAAATTGGATTGAACGGTTGGAAAGCTAGTTTCTCACATTTTCGACAAAATAGCTTGATGCCAAGCTCTGTCAAATGCTTTAGAAATATCAAGCGCGACTATCTTGTTTTCGCCTGTATTGTGCAGAAATAGGTTCCACTTTTCCGTGAGATAAACTATCAAATCACCGGTGGGCCTGTTGCTGCGGAAGCCAAAATGTCGGTCATTAAGAAGCTGCCGCGATTCAAGATATTTCATGAGCTGAAGGTTTATCAGCGTATCAAGAAGGGACGTAAGTGCTATGTGTTGGTACGGCGGGTAACGAAGATTCGCAATTTTTAGGGACGGCTGGATAAATGCTGTTTTCCATCTCATCGGTGTTCAATTAGTTTCATGGTCTCTTCTCTATTTTCACGCAATTTTTAAGTGAAAACTGTTCGTTCTCACAAGTATCATATGGATGATCATTTAAATATTAATTTCCCCATTCCCATACATTCCTTGGCGAAACAAATAAAACCAAGACAGTGTGTCCTTTAACATACTAAAAAAAACATAGCATAAGCCGAAAGACACAGAAAAATGCACGATTAGAATAGCTTAGAGTACCCGTAGGGTCAGTAGGTTAGGTGTAAGAACATTTGTTAAGTTAGTTAAGCTAGTTTTAAGCATTTTTTGTCTAGCATGTAAGTAATGAATTAAAAATAAAACAAAAATGAGAAAAAAAAGGAATTTACCCACTTCTCAAGGCTTGCCTGTTTCTAATGAAATATATGGAAACATTTACGACTGTTCAATTTAATGCTAAAATTTTTTAACAACTCCAACCCTTTTCCTAAACATTGAAAATTAGCACATTTAAAAACAATCCCCACCCTTTTGGATCGTATCTCCATCCCTTCACTTCCATTTAATGTGAATATTAACCCACAATTTAACTTTCTCGCTGCTTCCATTTCACTTCCATTCATTCACCTGTCACATACAGAAGGGATTTCCTTTGCCAGCCCTAACCGCAACCTGCAGCAATGCACCTTTAAAATAAACAAATGGGCGCTACACACGTTTCCCATTCATACGATATTCAGCTTTAGAATAAACATATCAGTCAAATTGAAAACGAAATAACACGCAAACCGCGGAGCAGAAAAATAAGTATACCATACATTTTTCATTTAGAGACCGTTTCCTTTCCACAACATGGTCTGTCAAAATGTCCACGTAAAATCATTCATCGGCCAAAAAAAAAAAGAGAACTGAACATGAACACACACAATATATATAGATATTACAAAACAATGTTATACACATACCTGCATGAATCCTTCGGGGCATCCAGGGAGCTCACCCGATGGACTAAAATTGGAATCAAATCCGTCAATATCAGAGTCCACCAAGCCCTCATCGAAACGCCCCACTGTAAACCCGTCGAATATAATCTGCAAGTGCAAAACAAAAAATGAAGTTAAATGCATATACAATACTTATGTGAGTTTGTCTACACGCTTAATCGAACGTGCAAATGAACCCTATGCACATGCACACAAGTATGCACATACGAGCATACCTGAATCAAATGTAAGGTATTTTAGAATGTTTATCGATAGAGGATAAGGCTTTGCATAGCCGGTGGTTGTTAAGTGGTTGATTGGTTCCTCTCAGAAAGAGAATGAACAAAATGCCAGTTGAAGCTGCATACATATGTACCACAGGTGCACATAGTCGTGCTGCATATTTGAGTGTTCGGTCTAGGTTTTTTTTCTCATCCTTTAATAGGATAAACGGATCAGGCGAGTGGGCGGTACTTCGTTGCAACTGGCGATTCAATTTCATGGCAATGTTCGACGCACCATGGGTATAATGTCAGTTATCCAGGTCTATTCACATTAGGGCCGATATTTCTCTAATATATGTATGCCCTGGATATCGGGAAAGCCACTAACTTTTATTCTCCCGTAATGGATATTTAATTTTATTCTAAGCCGATATCTGGACTATCGACCCACAGCGGAGAGCCCTGCTATGACACCAAGGCACGGTGGAAAGCAATTCAGTATATTAATCCGCATTCAGGTGCCCAAATTGTTGCATGGCATTCGGAGAATTTTAAACCGTTTAGGATTTACGTTGGTCATTGATGTATAATTGAAAATGATTGTGATCACTTGGCTGGCACTGGCGCACACACATCGCACAGTCAGACTCCACTCTTCTCACGAGGGGTAAAAGCGAATGACATCATTAAAGTGAAACACCCTCAAGTATGTACTCCTTAAAGTGTCGCACAATCTTCATACATGCAAATTACCTTACAACGGGCACAATCATTATCGTCTGGAATGGCATCGCTCCACCCAGACTCCACCGACTACTTGGAGACAGCAACATTTAAAAGGTTCCGTCTGCCAGAGGTCCACAACCCTTCGAAAAGGTAAACATCATTATGAGGGTAAACATCCTGATGCTAAGCATAGGAAAAGCTTTCAATAAAATTGTATGTTGACATGTGCCTCACCTGAGAAATCTTCGTAGGGAAACCCTTCAAGGTTACCTGTCGGAGTTCTCGTGTTAAGTAAACACATTTTTACGGTACGGGCAAAGTGCAGAGTATGGATGTGAATTGGAAACAAGCATCATATGTAAACGAATGTTTATGCCCTGAACTTTCGAATTTAAGGGGAAGATCACTTAGCCGATTATTAAGATGAAAAGGAATTTAGTAGGCTTGCTATGAATATTTAAGGACCATTATACCTAAAACCAATTGAAATCAAACCAATTGACATATGTAAAAGAAGCATTCAAAATAAGGGGAGTTGCAACGTTACCCTTGCTATTATTTAATGCTACAAGTTGTTGGCTAACATGTTGTGAAATGAATTTTCTCACCTTTGTAAAGCGTTTTCTTGTACAGACTTGACAACTTTGAATTTTATTTGTGACCGCAATCGAATCATCAAAATGTCACTGTCAATTTATTCAGTAACCATCATGGTAAAGTATACGACCGAGCAACGTCTGCAAATTATAAAAAAATTCAACCGAAAATCGTAGTCAGTAATCGCAACTTTAAGAGCGTTGGCTCCAATTTTCGGTTAATTTTTTTTTGGTTCAATGAGTTTGTCAATAAGCCAAATATGCGCTTTTGTTTGGAGAAAATTCCCATGTGCTTCATGAAGCACCACGTCATCCACAAAATATAACTGTTCGATGCGGTTTGCATGCCGGGCTGTGAATGGCAGGCATTCTCGCGCTATGATTGGTTTTGGCCGAAATTCGAATATATGAGCATGAACGACATGTGGATTTAACAGTATGGTGTCACAAGCCACACAGCACACGTTACAAACAATTTATTAAAGAGTAAGTGTGGTGTGAGTGTTATCTCAAGAAATGGCCAGTGCGATTAAACGCCGCTTGACTATTTTCTACGGGGCTACTGTTACACAACAAGCCGTTGACGTTAGAAGAGCTCAGAGTCAACATTGAATGCGAAATAGCGGTCGTCTCGGCGGAAATGTGTGGAAGAGCCGTTGAAAATTGGGCTTAATGAATAAGCCTCTAAAGACGTGCCCGTGCTGGGCATGTGAACGAAGTTGTGTTCCGTTCATAAATGTTTTGAAATATCTCAAAGTTATCAAGAACTTATCGGAAGAGTCCTTATGTCTGCATATACTTGTTTTAATGAACATACATCACTGGACGAATAAACAAGTATAAAAAAGAGCTCAAGAATGTAGTGAAACAGAGGCGTTATACTTCAATCGAAATTGGATTAATAATATAATGATATAGGTAATATGGATGGCGCAACAGCCCGTGGAAGGCCAGGGCCTAGCTTCTCAGCAACCACTCGTGTGGTGCGAGCTATTGTTCTCACACGAGTGGAAGCGACCTACAGTTTTACGCCACATCCGAACGGCTTTGTTTGAGAAGCTTTTACTAGACAGGAAATAGCATTTGAGTGCCTCGAAAGAGTTGGGGCCGTGAACATTAACTTTTGTAGCACAGAGCAGGAATCGAACCTACGATGTCGAGGTTGGGATCGACACACATACCCACAACGCCACGGGCCACCATTAAGAATATATTTACTGAAATCTTATTAGTCTTTAGACAAAGCGAGGAAAAAAACAGACCGTCTCATTCGTCAAACTGTGTGGGATGATGATGGTGAGACCTACTGCTTAAATAATGCATGAAAGGAACTACCCGAGACTACATGATGAGCTCTCTTGTGACTTAATCGTTCTTGGAAACGTCGTATGGAACTTATATACAACCGTGGAATCACTACCTTCCAAAAAATCAGATAACATAGGTGTCCGCATATGAGGTAGGAACCCATCAATGAACGCCTTTATACTAATCTGGATTCAATGAAAAGAGTCGTCTAAAAAAGGAACAAATTCAATTATAAGTTGTCGTCTATAAAAGATCCACCGTGGATGATTTTCACAGACCGTCACAATTGGCAACTATGTCTTCAGGGATTTCGCTACCTCTGGACGGAGTCGATAAGTACTATCTATAGAGCAGAGTTTTCTAACAGCACCTTCATGAATATATTTTCCTATTTGGTACACTGGATATTCGGCCGCATGTAGCTCACGCCGTCTTACCTTTGAATCAAAGCTATAACTAATTCTATAGACACACACAGGTCCCATACTGGCCCAGCCGAGTAGACTTTAAAACTGACCTCCCTTTGAAGTCATTCCCCACACTTTCTGGGGACTCAGGTGAGTGCAAAACCTCAAAACTTGTAAGTATCACAGCGAATGTCAATATTGTGATGAACTATGTAGCACACTATAGAAAATATATTCATTTGCTCAACAAAAATTAAAAAATGGAGGATAATTTTAATAATTTGTCTCTTCGCATTGTCCTGTTTCAATTAGCCTGTTTCTTCGCAAATCTGTTTCATTAGTTAACTATCCAGCGTGGGTTACGTAACAACTAATTTCCATTTCGTTTATCGCATGTGATTGCAATGTGAAATTAGCAAATTGTTATCTGCTAATTTCAAAAACTACGTTACGTGCTTCAATTAGAATATTGTCATGCCTTTTTATAGGAATATTTGATTTGGTTAATGGAATACGTTTTCAATTAGAATTTCTGTTATTGGCTTTTGTTATATTCTAGTCATCAGCTATCAGTGATGTGTCTGCAGGTTTAAATGCGTAACTTTTTGTAACGTGGTGGCGTTGTGGGTATGTACGTCGACCCCAAACTCGACGTCGATGGTTTGATTCCTGCTCTGTGCGACAAAAGTAATTTTCACGGCCAGACCTCTTTCAAGTCACTGACAATGCTCAAAAAGGAATTCCCGCCTAGAAAAAGCTTCTCGAATTTGGCCGTTCGGAGTCGCCATAAAACTGTAGGTCCCTTCCACTCGTGTGAGAACAATAGCACGTACAATGCAAGTGGTTGCTGAGAAATTAGGCCCTAGGCTGTCGCGCCGCTCATATTATATTAACTTTTGGTAAATCTACTTCGTTGTTTAGAGCACCCGCTTCACTTTCTGAGCTCTGCATCCTCATCGCTGCAGTTTTTCGAGAGCAATAATGACATAAACACAATTTCACTATACAAAGTTTACTTTTCTTGTAAGCTGTTGCAGAATACCAAACAAATGATTACTCACAAGAAACCTCGTAAGAGATACAAAAAAATGTTGTATCACAGACATTTGTGATAACATCACAACCGGAATATCCAGAATATGGCTATAACTCTCAATGAAATTCGATTTAAAATTGGCCTCTTAACTGCATATTGTTTAATGACAATTTTTGATTTCGAAGCGTTTCATGCAGGCACATTGTTTTGCACTTAGCTTCTGTTCACTAGCTCCTACTCTCACATCTTCATGGTCATATCCTATAGCCGAGAAATTAGGACCAGAGATAGGGTACCCAACCCCCGTGGGACGTCCTTCGAGGCTGCTAATGAGAGAGAGGGGGGTGAGTGATTCTGGGGCTCCAGGACTCTTCTCTCTTAATGCATGGCGGCAGAAATGCCAATCATCAGATTAGCCAACGGCAACAGCCGATGTAACCTGCTGTGCCTTCTTTTAGAGTTACAATTTCATGTCGGAATCTAGGAATAGAGTTGGCAGCGGCCCTCATAGCATCAGCGAGGTTATCGATGCCGGATGCATCCGGACTCTTCGCACAAGGTTAGCGCACGAGGTTCCTTAACATGTCATGTGCCGTAGAACTCGCGGAGGCCTTTGACTTCTATTAAGCAGACATCACCGCTATCCAGGAAGTGTGATAGAATGGCCGGCAATGCAGAGGATGAAAATCTGTGACATCTGCTACGTGATTGCAGCACAAGGAGGAGCTTATATGGATGTAGATTTGTTGTTCGTCGTTAGTTTCGTCTGTTAGAGCAAACGCCTCATAACAATCCGTATCAAGGCTAAATTCGGGAACATCAGCCTGATTTGCGTTCACGCCCGACAGAGGACAAAGATGACTTCATATGATCAATTCCTCAGCTTCGACACCAAGATCGTTCTTGGAGATTTTAACGCTAAGCTGGGTAAGGAACACATCTTTGCTAAAATCATCGGGAAACATAGCCTACACGACACCACGTCCAATAACGGTTTAAGGCTAGTGGATACTGTCATGGGACGTAACCTCTCTGTAGCTTGCGAGCGGTTCCCGCACCTCAGAATCCATAAAAGGACCTGTCGGTCCCCAGATCAATAAACCGTCAACCAGATTGTTCACGTTACGATCGACGTTCAACACTTCGTCAGTATTCTTAATGTCCGAATGTTGCAAGGAGCCACTATTGAATCGGACCATTCCCTAGTTGTAACCAAGGTAAAAATCAGGATATCGAGAATCGAGAAAGAACACCACGGTTTGACGTCGCAGAAACTCCCTGTAAGTTCGACGCTGCGTGCGCAAACCACCGAAAAAGAATGAAGTCGTTGTCAAGAAGCCATAAAAGAAGGTGCCAAGATGGCTTTTACATGCACTCAAGCAGCAGGCCTACAAGCCATCGCTGCATCGAACAACGAGCTCTATGCACAGAAGAGAAGGGAAGATAACCGGCTTCTCAGAAGAAAAAAGGAAGAGCATGAGAAGCGCGTGGTCGAGGAGATGGAGATGTGTTATGGCAGGAATGATGTTCGAAAGATTTATCAAGGGTGAAGGAATTATCCAATGTACAATATATAAAACACGAACAGAAGCCTGTCGGGGTGAAAATGGACAGCTGGAGGTAGAGTCACAACCGGTACTGAGAATCTAGAAATATCACTTTTGGAGACTGTTTAACGGCGAGAAGATCAAAATACCAGCCATGCCATGCAAGCACAATGCTCCACTCAATCTGGCGATTGCAGGCGAGAATTCCGCTCTAAAGGCAATTTGGTAATAGAGCTCTCTCTTTTTGAGAGTGGACCATTGACTAATCATCCCAGTCCTGCTATACGGCACGGAGGCATGGACAATCTCAAACGCGGAAATAAGGACACCAACTCTGCGAGAGAAACGTTCTGCGTTTGATCTTTGGCCCTGTTTGTGGTGACGAGACTTGGAACCACGATTTGTAGCCGCTGTACAGCGACATGAGTCAGCCAGGCGTCTACAGATCCAAAGCCTACGGTGGCTGGCCAATGTACAGCGTATGGACACCTCAGCAACGGCCGGAAAAATCTTCGAATCTGAGCCTGTGGGGCAATGCAACAGAGGACGCCCGCATTTAAGATGGTGCACCTTTGTCAAGACGGACCTTAGAAAATTGTTGTGCAAAGCTGGAGAAAACTAGCCAGATATCGCGCCAGTTGAAGAGGCTTGTTGGTTGAAGCCCAAATCCACCCCGGACTGTTGTAGATCCTTTATTGACCTTTGTAGACATTCTACTGATTTACCAGATGCTCGGAATCGGTTATAATCAAGCTGACGAAATTGTATTCCCTTTACAATATTTGTAATGGATTGTAACACACACTTATTGTTCTTATGTTCAAATCCAACTTTAAAGAATAGAATTTACAAGAACAATAGTTAGCCGTCCCAATACTAACAGAAGTAATAATAACAAACAATCTGTCTATTTTCTGCATACAAATAGCTTTATATACGAAATAATTAGAGGATAACTTGATTTTGCTGCAATCTCATCTGCACACAATCAAAACAGAAAAAATGGTATTTCATAAATAAGAATACAAAACTGTTTTAATTGTAGAAGAAGAGTTTTTGTTATTAAACAGCATACAAAAGTAAGGATACGACACCGGACATTGTCGCCAACAAAAACTTCTCGTCTCGTTCGCATGCCTGCAGCATATAGCAAAATGCTTTGACAGTCGAGGTCTGACAAAAAATGACTACGGCAGCGAGAAAAAAACGGCACAACAAGAGCTTTCTTATACTCTAATTAACGTTATGCTGGGGTTTACCCTTAAATGTGGCTTATTATCGCCTCGAGGATATCGCAAGAAGTTCCTTTGATAAAACTTCCTTCGAATGCACAATATCAAGCGAATATAAAGAATGCTAGGAGATAAGAGCTTAATGATTTATAAATCCGTCCACACAAAAAGGAGCAGACTCTTCTTTGGAGATGCTACTTGCCTTCTTCCGTTCGTTTTTGCGTCAACGCTACCAGTGGAGAAGCAAGCAGAAAGGGGACCATCGAGAGGGAGATATTGTTTCGTACATGATTAATGGAAGGCCAAAAGTTACCACGTCTTGTGCAAGGATTCCTTAATGCTCCTCAGGCTGACAACATACGATTATTTCACAAATGCATGCACACAGCTACCAAATGAAACAACCTGAGAATTTAAGATGGTACCCATCTTTCTGGCGGATGTTGTGCCTGCGCTACACGAGTATTATTTTAACTTTCCTTCGCGTGTTTTGGAATCAATTTTAAGTCGCTTCTAAGGCCGTCCTCGGTCTATTTATCTTATTAAAGACAGAGGTCGTATAAAATTAATGAAAAAGGAGAACTTCAAAATAAATTGTTTTTGTTCTGCCATCGCCAACGGCATTTCGATGCCAGATGGCAGAGGTATTGGTGTTGATGGTGCTGCCTACAACGCACCACCCCACGCTCTAATAGACCCGCAAAAATTGTTTTCAGTGGGGGGACAATTCTGGGGAGATTTTCATAATTGAATTTTTCATAAACGTGTGATCCTTCGTAAGCCGCTGATACCCGGGTGCTTAGATGTTTTCTGACATTTTAATGGAAACGACGATGGTCTCCGCTCCAATGTCTAATTGCACGCAAATGTATACGCTCCTTTGGTTTTTATGTTCCGGTCGATGGTTCGGAGGCATCTCGAAAATATGTTCCCCTTTTGTGGCAAATTGAAAGCAATATGGGATGAAAATTAGACATAATCTGCATCAATTAATGCTAGAAGATGTGCCAGTGTATTAAAATTCATACGAAACAACTTTTGGGCTCATTAAATGAATATGCGTTCCTCTGTATTTCTCTCTCTTGTTTTAATGTATGCAAATGTGGAATTGCGGAAGAACATATACATAAGATGGTAGTTGAGCATGAGATGGAGCCTTTCAATTAATACAAGTTTGGAATGTTCTCTCTTAGCCGTTTGGCAATTTTCGACATCACCTTATTACACACTCAAGTGAATTGCCGCAATAAGGGAAGTATGCACAGTTTCCGTTTGACATCGAGTATCATTTAAGAGCCACTCTTGTGCGTATTCCCATATATTTGTGTCATTTGACACATATTTTTGGAACTGTACGTTACGGTGGATACGGTACTTCTGGGGACACTCTACTCAATTTCCGGCACTCCACTTGAAGACAGGCTCGAGGAGCAATCATAGTTCTCCATGAAACACTTATCGAGCAAGTCTCAGGAATTGCCAAAAGCAAACATTTGGGCTACCTACAATGCAAAAGAACTGACTCTTGGGCTACTTAGAATAAATATTGAATGGAGGAGGTGGACAATTTACTAAATCGAATTGAACGGATGCTATCTAGGAGGCAAGTATTGGGCATACATAAAAACGGAGTCAAAAATGTTCCTCTTTTCACAATAAACTTAATTCTGACTCCTTGAAATCTAGAGTGCACCAGATGGGTTACAAAAAGAAGTCCAGGCAAAGGCGTAGGAAGACCTCAATCTCGGTCGTTACAGTCTGCATGATTTTTTGGCTGTTTTGAACCCATTCAGCGACCCTTGTATATTATTTGGATTTACAATCCGAAAACCGAGCTGGACGCGAGGTTGGAACCACTTGCGTGCTAGCATATATTCCACGACAGATGTTTGAGGTACTACTTCAATTTATAGGTTTCTCAATAACTTCAGTCAGCAACTGCTATGTGTTACTTGTAAAATCTGA
This sequence comes from Eristalis arbustorum, assembly GCA_916610145.1. NCBI lineage: Eukaryota > Metazoa > Arthropoda > Insecta > Diptera > Syrphidae > Eristalis > Eristalis arbustorum. Next base: position 46,992,428 of record OU744318.1, read on the forward strand.
TCTAAGTTCTTCTGTTTCTCTCTCCCTCATGTAAAAATGTTTCCTCAGTTGACTGCCACAATTGGTTGAGACAGGTAATGAATATTTTGGTAGTTAACACAAGTAGCCTATGCCATGTAAGTTTTTACTAAGTGCTAGCGATTTAATAATTGAACAAGTTGTTAGAACTTTCATTGCTAGGGGGATCAGGAACGATATATTTAGAACCGAAACTTAAATGACTGAAAGTCAGACAAGAAAAACTAGGATCGAGGGATAGCATTTGAACGCGGTAGAAAATTGAGGAGATGCCAGCAACTGTGCCGTCGTGTGAGTTCTTCAATTTGTTGCTAAGGGGGATATTACGGCGGGCAAAATACAACACAAAAGTTACTTTCATCTATAAATCAAACTAATCAAACCAACTCTTGAGATATGCTGATGACATCGATACTATCGCGCGATTCCAACGTGCCGTAGTGCAAGCTTTCATGGCAATTGAAGAAGAGCCGAAACGGGTTGGTCTTCAGGTCAATGAGGACATAGCAAAATATATGCTGTCGAGAAAAAACCACCCGCTTCACACCACCTAGGCCAAAATATTACAATCGACAGCTACAATTTCGACGCAGTAAAAGAGTTTGTCTGGTGGCCCGTGTCGTTGTAGGTATGCGCCTCGACTCCAACCTCGATGTCATAGGTTCGATTCCTGCTCTGTGCCAAAGCTTCTTCTTCTCTGTTACTTGGCAGTTCGGAGTAGGCATAGGTGTGCATAGGTAGGTCCCTTCCACTCGTGAGAGAACAATAGCACAACATGAGAGGTTGCTGAGAAGCTGTGTTCCCGCTCTCTACGGGCGTCTTTTCTCCAAAGGAGTTGGTCTACCTCGGGGCAAACGTTATCTTCACAAACGATATCCCAGTGGAAATCCGGAGTATAGCCGCCCTTGGCAACAGATGTTACTTCGGTCTGTCTAAACAACTGGGCTCAAAACTTCTGACTCGAAAGACCAAAGTCATGGTCTGCAAGATTCTTATTTTGCCAGTCCTGCTTTATGGAGCCGAAAGCTGGACGATAAGTTAAACTGCAAAGCTGATTCTTGGTGCCTTCGAAAGAAAAATTCTACCGCGGATATTTGGTCCCGTCTGCCAGGGAGTAAAATGGAAGACACAACCACCAACTCTTCGAGCTGTACCCGAATGTGGATGTAGCCACATTTATCGCATAAACACCAACGCTCCATCTAGCTTTGTCTTTGAATCTGAGCCTCCTGGTTCGAGAATGAGAAGAAGACCGAACCTACGGTAAAGAGATCAAGTCATCGCGAATATCAGAGAGTCTTGATGAATGGAAGCAGCGTACCCAGGACCGTCAGCGATGGAAATCAGGTTCAGGTTCGTATCATCAATGGTTCACCGACCTGACAAGTAAATAGGTAAGTAAGCTAGCAATTGTAATCAGGAACAAAACATCTTGGGACAATGCGTTTAAAGTCATTTAAAGTAGATGAAGCAGAGGAATCTTCATTTTGAGTATGAAACTAGTCACAATATTCAAGACGGTTAATATTTTCATATCGAATACACAGATCATTGGTAATGTATCGATTTGAAAACGAGAATCTAAAATAAATTAGGCTCAGAATACAGTACAGCCTCGGTAGCCGCAACTAATAGAATTCGGGGTTATACGCATTTACATACACATCAGTTTTTTTACCGGATCGCCTAACAAGACAATTCGTCTTGGAATGCAAGACTCTTGATCACTGTCTGACGGCAAGATCGGTGTGGGTAGAATTTAATATCGGCAAAACAATGACGCTTCTAGCGGTAGACCGAAACTCGATCCGTCTGCTCGACGGAGTGGTCACTGGACACTGTCCGATCGGAATAATGCTCTGCCGGCGATATGGCGGCGAAAAAAAAACGAGACTATCCAACGTCTACCTTGCCACTGCCAGGCCTAGCTTCGATGGGCCAAACGCTAAAGACTTTGGAACAACGCATTGGAAAAAAAACACTCCAAATCAGATTTTTCTGAAGTGGTTCCATCCACGCAAATTATACTTCCATAGGTATGAGCATACGTACATATAAATGTACATAAACTCAAGGCAGAAAATCCATAACCACGAAAACAGAAAATGCAAAGTAGATGAGACAGCCTACATATCCTATCTTCGCAGTTAAGCCCCTAATATCAAGTATACGACTACGACTCTGAGATATTTGCACAGCATTATAGCGATCTAATCGGTGTCCTAGGGTTCTGTTCAATCAGTAGTCATTTTTCTTCACCTTACCTTAAGAACCTGTCGATAAACTAAACCTATCCATCTAATTTATCTTCAACAAGTTTAACCCGGAAAGGTCAAGCTACATCTTATTCAAGCACTTCCTGCACAGCATTTCTACATACATACATGCATAAGTATGTATAATGATGATTTGTTTCAAAAAATAAATTCCCAGCTTAACTATACCACTTGATCCATATCGATCCATGGCAGGATATAAATTCAGGCCCACACCCACGTTTTATATAAAATTACCAATAAAGCTATCAGTAGAAGAAAAACACGGATAAATACACCGTATTTGATGGCAACAATAAAATTAATGAAAACGTCCTTTTCTAACGTTGATCCCTCCTAACCATTCACCATTTACCGAGCCGCCCGACTTTCACCATCTCAATGACGCATAACCCAATTTGAAATTCAAATGCTCATGTCCGTCGGCCAATAGAAATAAATGGTCAGACATTTGATCCCGTTCCCTCACCAACCGCCGGTGGTGTGTCAAGGGTTTTGACCTATCCTCAAAGCGTCGCCTAGCAAACACAATTCCATTAGTTGAAGTGGAGCAAAGGAACATGCGAAGGGGGAACAAGATGGGAGCTCAGTATGCGATGAAGAAATGGCATTGAACGAGAAGAAAACGAACGAAAGTATGAAGAAGCATTTTATGGTCTATGTACGTTCACCCAGAAGATTTTTCAGCATTCGACATTCGATTACTACTCAAAAGAACGGTACGAGTATCCTGCGGTGGACTTGTCCCAAATCTCTAACAAATGTAATTAGGACCACGTTGGCAACCGCATGCATGAGACCGTTCTCAGTCCAGACGCAAATGCAAATTAGCCTTTGGAATTCACCTCACTGAAGCGTGAACGAATGTGCATGAGGAGCAATAAAAGAATCCGAGCTCCTTCTACACATCGATTCTATACGAATGTACACAAAAGTCCACCGACATCAATGAGCTCACATCGTCAAAAACGGAATCCAGAAACACATCTTCCTGACTCGCATTTTAGCGCATTCATCTTTCACACAAACAGGCACACACGCCTAGGCATACATACTTTCACGCCCGTACCGAAGTGTTCACTTAGGCGTTTCTTGCATGCACGCCTTTCGAATAAAGCACACGCCAGTCTGTCCTCCTACAAGCATTGGTTGAGTAAATCGTACGGGTGGATAGATGAGTGAATGATGGCACGGAACAAAATATTTCAAAGACCAAATTTGGCCACGGGCTATATTGAAATAAAAATGTGTGTGTGTGTGTGCGCGCTTGTGAAACTCCTTCGGAAAGAAAGCCTCTGACCTTAAAGCAAAGATTATCTTGCAGGCACTTCATAAGTGCAGAACTAACCCCCCTCCATGAAGCACCACAAAGGGCGGCTAAGAACGACGGCTCTCCGCGCCTGTATGCGAGTCTTTATGTGCGGATATGTACATTTGTGCGAACTTGAACATGTCATGTGAAAATACATACTTATGTGTTCGTATTGCGGAAGAAGGGGGTTCAGAAGAAAGGGGATTTTGCTTTGCTTTATGTCGATTCGTCGAAATTCTTTCCTTCATCTCTGGAGGAAAGCTGTCGTAAACTTTTATCGAAACATCATTTGTATCTGGAATTACGTTGATATACCTACTTACACGGGATGACAAGCACATGTATCTATACCACGATGATTCACAAAAGTCCTTTCAGAGCGAGCAAGTGCGTGTGCCCCATATATCACATTAGGTCATAAATTACTTTTGGTCAAGCACTTTTCCCGAGATCATCCTAAATGAGTTTTATTGAGTATCGGACGTTTCTGGTTTGTTCCTTGGGACATGTAATGCGACATAAAACTATAAATTATGTCGTTAATAATTTTGTCTCACCACCTTGGCATAAAAATGACCGTCCATGCTTCGGCAATTTCAGTTTTTATTCATAAGGTTTAGTTGAATTTCTAAGGTGTTGATGAAATTCGTATATATTATGCATACGTTTATGAATTTATGATGTCTGGATATGGTCTTCGAGTGGCACAAGGGCATCATGCTTCTGACCTAGATGCGTGTATGATGAATAAATGATCATCATCAGATATTGATTTGCTAAGACACTTAACGTTGAAAGCTCAAGAGTAAGTGGTCCTAAAAGTGGTATACTTTTCCGATAATCCTTAAACATATGGTTGATTTCAGTCAATAACTGCTTATTTATAGATCGCATTATCATGAGAGAGCATTGCTCTGCAGGTCCGGGTAATTATTAGAAGGGCATTTTTAGGTCTTTTCTTCTTTTTTATCTGATACTCGATGAAGGATCTGCAGGTTTCTATTGCCAACTGTCAGGTTGTCTCGTTAAATCCAATTTGCACCAATGAAACATCTGAATGGTAGGGCTAATGGGAACTTTTAATTGTTCAAGGATTAATTGAAGGTTGCACGGGCTGTACAGCGACATCGACCTAGTCAAACGAGTTCGAATATCTTGTCTCAGATGGCTAGGTCACGTCGAGCGAATGGACACCAATCCAGAATAATTGAAGCTTGCTAGAAATTAAAGTTACTACTTCTAGAATATTTTCTTGAAATTAAGTCAAAATGGGTTGTTTTAGCCGAATATGATTACCTCTTAAATGTTCACTCCCTACATACATGTACGCATTCGATTTGAAGTCAAAACAAGTTTCGACATTTCATCAGCAATTCAATTAAAGGGTGATTTTATTTAGCTATTGTCACTGGTGTAAACAGCTGACTCACGACTCGTGTTTTGTTTCCCTGTCAAACACCTTCAGTTTGGTCTATACCATGAATCGTCTTACAAACGAACAACGCTTGCAAAATATTGAATTTTATTGTCAAAGTAAGTGCTCTGTTAAGAAAGTTCATCGCTTGCTTCTCCCATTTTATGGTCAGCTCATTTTTGGCTCAATGAGTACGTAAATAAGCAGAATTGTCGATTGCGAGTGAATATCAGCCAGAAGCATTGCAAGAGCTACCAATATATCCAGAAAAAGTCACAGTTTGGTGCGGTTTATGGGCTGGTGGCATCATTGGACCGTACTTCTTCAAAGATGATGCGAATCGTGACATAGCTGTGTTGTCCAAAATGCAAGAGCTTGACTTGCATGACATGTGGCTTCAACAAGATGGTTGGTTTTTAGCTAAGCTTCGTTTTGAAAACATGTCACTTGGATCATAAGAGCTGAATTTGATTCAAAGGTGCGAGTGGTTATTAACCAATCGAACAGCTATCATTGCCGTTTTTGCATATAGAAATGTGAGATCCTCAGCATTGGCACTTAAACTAGATATAAGCGAAATATAATGGCCACATAAATAGGCTTTGGTTAAAATCCTGAAGCCATTACAAGTCGTAAATACAATTCTTTGCAAGGAAGATGTTACATTTTCGATTATGCGACAAATTATGTAAATATGGTCGAATAAATAAACATCTGAATACAAACCTCGGGGATGATGAAAGTATCGTACGATTTGTAAGAATTGTAAAAGAAAATCTGCGGCTCAGATTCAAAATGGACAGAGATGAATCAGAAGAAGTTCTCACAGATCAGGTTTCTTCTTTTTTTGGATCCGATGCACAAAAATCGTCTGCTTTAAGCCAAAATCAGATGATAACACGGTTAGCGAATTTGGCATTTACCTAGGAGAACCAGAGCTGAATCATAATTTCCCAATTAGCATAAAATGGTATAAACACAATTTAATAAAATACCTAAACCTAGCTGTGCGGGCTAAGCAATATTTGTGCATATTAGCGACATCGGTAGCATCAGAACACTGCTTTTCCCACACTGGGCACATTGTAACACCCATGCCGTCTTATCTGTTACCAGAAAATGTAGGTTTGTTGACGTTTTTGATGAGAAATCAGAAATTATTGCAACAAGCAATAACCAACAACAAAATAGAATATGAGATACGTTAATCAATGTTTTTTTTGTATTATGTTGTCATCTTCTAACACTTCTAAGACACCGTCAAAATACCGGCACCCAAAGTGATGACGGGTACCCGAAATTAAGATTCCCGGGTAATACCCAAAAATGCGGAGCTCTACTGTTCAGTACAACGGGGCCAACGGGAGATCTAACCCCAATTGCGTTACAAAAATCGTCTGCTGTTGAAATTGTACACGCAAGTGGAGATAGTTGAGAATTGTTATGCTAATGTATCCGTACCAACACATTCATAGCTCAAAACATATTTATGATACCTAGTTTCAACGGTTCTTGTGTATGCTTACCCCAAAAAAATATCAATAACCTCACCTTTTGTCAAAGTTGCTAGGAGATTTTTTCATAAACAAAACCCCAATAATTTGTTGACGAAAATAACATCATTCTGTAACTGCCAAATCAAAGAGTTTATGTTTTGATTGGTTTGACCTTATTAACTTCCTTGTTGACAACCTTACAACCGTGCCTGCTGCTCATATTCTTAATTGCAAAGTTGCTAATTTCTATCACCGACTTATTTCATTGTCTGTTGACAAAAATGTCCTTTAAATTGAAATAATTTATGCCACCGTGAATTCGTCCAACAAATCTGACTGGTTAGTTTGCGAAACTTTATGCATGAACCTGCAGAGCCACTTACCCCATTATGTGGCTCTTGTCATTGGCCGTATTTCGCCATGATAGTGTTCATCTTCAAACATTTGG